>VONZ01002029.1:0-75208 GCA_012976165.1 Labeo catla | reverse complement strand
TGACCAAATTTGGTGTGTTCTAACACCTGAAAAATGACCTGAGGGCACGTGTAGTTTCAGCACAGATATATCTGATCAACAGATATAAAAATGTAACTTTTTTGTTTATAATTTCTGAACTGTATGACCAAAAATCATAAGAGTGATTAGATTTGGAGTGGCATACCATATCGAACAATACGCAATTTTCCTACAGCAGCCATTTTGAGTGTGGACCATTTTAAATTTTGCAGTAAAATGCTGTAATATTTTAAACGCTTTAGCGTATTGTTATGAATCTTATAGAACTGCTTGTGGGAAAATTATGAAATTTGGCACACAGATAGGGGACAGTCTCATCATTAACCACAGCAAATTTGGAGGCTCTAACTCAAACTCTCTAGCACCACCAACAGGCCAAATTTGCATTCATGTTTCTGCTAATAACTTTAATCATGCCAAGTCCAAAATGTAAATTTCTACGGTCAAGATTTTTCGCAATTTGGAATTTTCTGAAAAATCTACTTTTGTGAACTCGTCCTAGTTTGTCTGCTTTTCACCAAAACTGGCTCAGATCATCTTTAGAGCAACCTGGGAAACAGTTATCAAAAGCTTTTTGATATACCAAACCATTTTCATAAAGCATGTTAACGAATTTGATAAAGTTTGTGTAAAAGTTTTGTGGTTCAGGGTCACAGATGGTCTTTTTCATCTTCTAAACATGTATAGCCTTATTTAAAACATAGGTATGAAGAGTTTCATATTCTGCTGCATAATTTAAAAGCTTTAGCGCAGGTTATCCAGGTGCCATTAAGTGACTCTAGCTAATCCACTATATGCTATGCAGATAGCACTTGAATCACCCACACATACGCCAAAGTGGACTTAGCATTTCAGTTCAGCTGGTTCCCTTATGACTCCTGAATAATCTGCCTCTTAAAGCCCACTCTTTAGATTTACATTTTCAAGTCTGAAATAACAAGAAAAACAAGAGCCAATAAAAAGTTTTCTTTTCAAACAGACATTTTAGCAGTGATGGCATTGCTATTACCATTTCTCATATTTATAGTGACGGTTCAGCCACAAATAACCCTAGCTACCAATACTTAGCAAATGCTTACAAAATCGTAGCATCCTGGCTAAAGCAGTTTAAGGGAGAGCAGGGACGAAATTACCATTTTTCAGAAAAAAAATTTAAAAAGATATTACTGTAGACAGAAATATATTTTTGCTGTGGCCTATAACTCAGAAGTGTGGTCTATTAATACCAGGTGGTATTTTGTACAAAAGTAGAAAGACTTAAGTAAAATTTCACTTTGAACATTGCACATTGTTATTTTCGACCCCGTTGGTTTGGACGAAAGTAACACACCGGTGGGTCAAAAGTAACACAACAATACATGCTAGATTTTTTTGTATTACTCTTGTTTTTTTTTTATCAAATATACATGACTATGACCTTGTTAATATGTAACTGTAAACATTTTTTTTTTATTTTAAATTTAAATTTGATCAAATCTTTCGAAACCTGAGTGTACAAACTTGAATTGTTTCAAATATTTATTTATTCAATTTATTTTTATAAAACATTTTTAACAGAATGAACAACATGAAAATTTAATTAAATCAGCAAAATATAAACTCTCAACATAATGTAACTGTAGGCCTATTCATGTTTCCATCCAGTTGTTTGTATGCATAAATTCAAAATGTGCATAAAAACATCTGGAAACACTGCAAATTCACAGGTGGAGGTGGAAAAGCTAAGGTATGGCTAAAACCTAAATATGACTAAGGTAAATGCGATGTAGCAACTGCCCTGAGACTGATATTCCTGACAGATAGGCCAATGTCCAGAAACGTCCTCTCATGAACATCTGACTGAAACAGACCTCTGTCTGTCTTTCTGACCCTTAATCTTGGCATGTTCTTTTGATATAATACAACATAAACATGTTACATACTAAAAATGATGCATGACACAGAAAGTCACCACATTAGCATGCAGCAGGACAAAAGAAACACCTGTTGTCACTGTAGGGGGACAAAAGTAAGGGTTTGGTACTTTAAAAAGTAAGGGTTTGGTACTTTCGGTACTGACATTTTAAAAACGCTCACATTTGAGCGCTGTTGAGCCGATTTTAAAGTGCTCCTATTATGCCTTTTCAAATATGATCTTTCATGCAGTGTGTCATGTAGCTGTATGTGAACATAAACTATCTGCAAAGTTGTGACACCGACAGTGCACGATAAATAAAGTTACTGTCTATCAAAAAAAAGAGTCGGCTCACATTTGTCTGAACTAGTCGTCAGGAATTCGAATCTTTTTCTGTTATAGCCATACGTCACAAAGTAACACATTTTTATAATGTCCGCCTACGTTCTACATCGCAAACAACTTGCCCGCCCATAAACAGTAAAATTTCCATGGTTTACGTCACATGGAAATTTACACGTACATGTTGTGTAACAACCCTGCACGTGTCTTGCTAACCGGTTAAATCACGCTTCTGTAGTTCTGTTGTTCAGCTGTGGACCTGCTGTAGTCTGACAATTTGTGATTGATGCAGCTTGACTGTCTCATTAGTTGGAGTAAGGATGGCGCACAAAGCGGTTTTCACATCGAATGAAGAAAGCGCTGTGCTATGAAACCCATTCGTTTCAATTGCTTCCGCCACGTGAGGACGGCTTGTTTCTGCCTTGACCAAAGCACACGCGCAGCAGAGCACGCACGCTGCAGATAAAGTTCAAATGAGTTGTTCAAATGAACTTTTGCCGCTGCGCTCTGAAGGGCTGCACTGAACCCGCGTTTGGTGTGAAAGCCGCTTTAATGCATTATACAATGTTGATGTTTACAACATAGAGGTGCGCCCGGTTCGCTTGCATAAGCAAATTGCCAGCACTTTCCACAGTAGTCCGTGCTAACTTGTCGATCAGCCACTTCAGCCGTTTCATCATCAGACTCTGGCTTGAATTGGTATGGTAAAATCGATGCCATCTTTTCTATGTATTGACAAGTATCCAGGGCTGTCAACCAATCACAGCAATGAGGGCTCACGGAAAGGAGGGGTTTATAGAGACTGATTCTTCAAACTGCTTCGCACGAGTCATTTACGAATCATGTAAGCGCTCACACATAAGCACAACAGGAGCGTTTGAAAGCCATGTGTGTCAGCGGATCCCTAGTGCATCTGCATATAAACGGATCCGCTGACAGACGCGGCTTTCAAACGCTCCCATTGTGCTTACGTGTGAGCGTGAAGTGCTTATCATTGTAGCCAATCACAGTCATGTCTGTTGAGCACTTGAACACTATGGCCAATCAGCGATGTTTAAAAATCGGCTCAACAGCGCTCAAATGTGAGCGGGAAATGGACGTTTTTTAAAATTTCAGTACCGAAAGTACCGAACCCGGTACCTTTTGACAACTCTACGATTTACTATTATACTGAAAAACTCTGAAAATTCAAACTTCAGGATGTGTTACAGCACTAAATAACCTGTAGATTGATAATTACTATGACACATAAAATGAGAAACACAACACAACTAATTTGAAAAAATTACTTCTTGTACTCGAAAACTGCTTTCCGGACCTAACCGTGGGAAACGATGACAAAATCACATGATATTTCTCAGCTCCGTCAAGGGTTGCGTGCTAAATGTGCTGTCATAGCTTGAAAAGCAAATGTAGTCAGGGCTCTGAGAAAATCGCTTTGTTACTTTCGTCCACGCTCTTCCCTTAAATCATGCAAAAACTCACACATTTTTTTTGAGTGGGCGAGATGGCTCAGTAACGCGAAAACCCGCGAGACCCAGTGCAAGACGTAAAATGGCGGCGTCCGTCTGCTAGAAACAGAAAAAAAAAAAAGTGTTTTTTCTTTTTTCTACCGTTTTCTCTTCTTCCACGCATCGAAAATTGGACTAAAACAAATACAACAATACAACTGGACTATTTCCTCTTCACCCTGGATCAACTCGAAGAATACATCGACGCTCACTACAACACACTCTGTTGCAACATGAACACGCCAAATCACAAAGGTAATCCCACTTCAACCTCCAAGAGACCCCGTTCTGATTCACCTTCAAGTTTAAATTCAACACCATCCTCACCATCTTGCTGTACCGAGGTAAGCGATATATTACGCTCAATTGAAAACAAACTTTCCGGACTCGACACAAGAATCGCATTAATAGAAGTCATTCACAAGGAATTCCAAGAAGTACGTCATAGTTTAGAATTCAGCCAAGAACAGATAGACACTCTCACTAAAGAAAATAACTATTTAAAGGACTCAGTTCACACACTTTCCGCTCAGCTCACTTCCGTTGTCAAAGAAAACAAATTAATGAAAGAGAACATTCTGGACTTACAAGCACGCAGTATGAGAGACAATCTAGTCTTCACAGGCATCCCGGATCAAACTCCAGACGACCCCGAAAAATTAATCAAGGACTTTATGACAAAACAACTCAAACTACCAGCTGAAACTGTACAAAGCATCACCTTTCACCGTGTCCATCGCATCCGTTCTCAACAAAACAATAACCGACCGCGACCTATCATCGCAAAATTTGAACATTACAAACACAAAGAACTGGTTCAAAAACAAGGCAGACAACTTAAAGGTACAGTTTACGGTCTCAACGAACAATATCCAAAGGTCATCCTCGAACGTCGAAAACAACTCTTCACAATCCGAAAACAGAAAATGAATGAAGGAAAACGTGCAATCATAACAGTGGACAAATTATACATAGATGGACAATTATATCGTGACAAGGACATTACCCCCTGGCTTTTCTGAACATATTACTCCACATTATCTCTCTACTCCTCTCCCTCATATAACTGATTTATGTTTTTGCAATTGCACTTAGGTCTCATCCTCCCCCCTCTTTAAACATTATGTTGGTCTTTAAGTTTTTTTTTGTTTGGTCATTGTTCTTTTATGTACGTTTTGTTAACTCCATGTCTAAATTGTACGTTTATCAGTATAACAATAACATTGCGTTGTCATACACACACACACACAGGTACACTACCACACCTTCTCAAATACATACACTCATATATACATATGCAGTACTAACAAGTCCATATATTAATATACATACATATCACTTACTTCTTCATTTTGTATTTTTCTGAGAAATGTCACCAATCACTTTTTTATCCTGGAATGTCCGTGGCCTTGGCTCCCAGACAAAGAGGATCAAAGTTTTTAATCATTTAAACAAATTACAAGCAGACATATGTCTTCTCCAAGAAACACATTTATCAGAATCTGATCAAAACAAAATCAAATCATCACAGTATCATTTATATTCTGCCCACTACAACACGAAACAGAGAGGAGTATGTATTCTAATAAATAAAAAAAATATCATTTGTTCATAACACCACAATTACAGACCCAGAGGGACGTTTTATCATAATTAACATTTCAATTAACAATAACTCATTCACAATAGGAAACTTATACGGCCCAAATACAGATGACCCATCTTTTTTTCAGAATTTTTTTTCTTCCATTTCAAATATTTCTAATTGTCCAATCATAATAGCAGGTGATTTCAACACAGTTTTAGATCCAACTACAGATAGACGTAACAACATTGACAATAAACGCATTTGGAAATCCGCAGAAACCATAAAACAGTTCATGTGTGATCTTGGTCTTGGCGATAGTTGGCGCCTCCAGCATCCGGACATTAAAGCATTCTCATTTTTTTCAACAGTTCATCATTCGTATTCTCGCATTGACTTTTTTCTCACCAGTAATTCTATTATATCCAATATTTCCGAATCAAAGATCCATCCAATAATCATTAGTGATCATGCTCCATTAACATTAAAATTGAATATAACCACTACGCATAAACCCATTTCTAGATGGCGATTTAATACTTCTCTTCTTCAAGATCAAGATTTTAACAGCTACTTTAAAAGAGAGTGGGCTTGCTTTCTAGAGATGAATGACTCCCCGGAAGCATCCCCATCTCTTCTGTGGGAAGCAGGAAAGGCTGTATTAAGAGGCAAAATAATTTCATATTCCACTTACAAAAAAAAGAAAGAGAAAGAACAACAAGATGAATTAGAACAGAAAATTAAAGAACTAGAATACATCAACATAAATAACCCAACAGAAGAAATACAGGATATGCTAAGAAAATATAAATCACAATTAAACAAACTAATTAATAAGCATACTCAATTCCTTATTCACAGACTACGACAAGAGCACTTCCATCATAGTAATAAACCTGGTAAATACCTGGCTAATCAAATCAAACACAATAAAGAAAAAACAACTATATCAGTCATTAAGGACTCAGCAGGGACACCCACCAATTCACCAGAAGAAATAAATCAAATTTTTCAAAAATTTTACAGTAAACTATATTCCCCTGAAAAGAACCCATCCCAGGATGACATAAATCTTTTTCTTGGCAATATCAAATTACCTCAACTTAACAAACAGCAAATAGATACTCTAGAATTACCTTTATCAGAACAAGAACTTTCTAATGCTCTTAAACTCATGCCCAACAATAAATCACCAGGTCCTGATGGTTTCCCTGCTGAGTTCTACAAACACTTTTGGTCTATTTTATCACCACTTTTCATCCGGCTGATATGCGAATCAAAACAAAAATCAAAACTCCCAGACACCATGAACACAGCCACAATTGCACTCCTCCTCAAACCCAATAAAGATCCAACATTACCGTCAAGCTATCGCCCAATCTCACTAATTAACGTAGACACTAAAATAATTGCTAAAGCTCTCTCCCATAGAATAGAAAAAATCATGCCAACTATAATCCATCCCGATCAAACAGGTTTCATTAAAGGTAGACAAGCATCAAACAACACACGCAGACTCATAAACCTAATTCACCACTCATCAATAAACAAAAACAAATCTATCATAGTCACCCTTGATGCGGAAAAAGCATTTGACAAAGTAAACTGGAAATTCCTGTTTTCCACATTAGAGAGGTTTGGTTTTGGGGAGTCATTCATTAACTGGATTAAAACTCTCTACACATCACCCTCAGCCACTGTCATTACTAACGGACTAACATCACGCAGCTTCACTCTACACCGGGGAACTAGACAAGGATGCCCACTCTCTCCATCTCTATTCACCATATTCATCGAACCACTTGCAGCAGCTATCCGTCAAAACAACTACATCAAAGGAATTCAAACATTAAACATACACCATAAAATAAGTCTCTACGCTGATGATATATTATTATACTTACAAAACCCCCAAAAATCATTACAAGAAACAATACAACTCATGAATACCTTTTCTAATATTTCTGAATATTCAATTAACTGGAATAAATCGGCTATTCTTCCATTAAATTCCACGAGTGTGGATGTGACACCCCAAACATCACAAATCCCTTTGTGCACCAATTATATCACATATTTGGGTATCAATATTTCCGCCAAGCTGTCAGAGTTGTTTGCACTCAACTATACCCCATTACTTAAAAAAATAGATGACGATCTTCAACGTTGGATGAAATTACCATTATCAATCATGGGCAGAATATCAGCAACAAAAATGTCTATACTCCCAAAAATAAACTACCTATTTTCAATGATTCCAACACAGCCCACTCGTATCTGGTTTAAATCTCTAGATTCAATTATCACAAAATTCTACTGGGAAAACAAGACCCCAAGAATCAAATTAACTACCCTACAGAAACCTAAATCACAAGGTGGATTAGAAGCACCACATTTTTACAATTATTTTCTGGCAAATCAACTCCAAAACATATACAAATGGATTCAACCTAACTCATCAGATTACACATGGCAAGATATTGAACAATCAATCTGCAAAGACATTAACATCTCAGAATTACCTTTTCACAGTCAAACAATCCAAAAACATCACTGTTTTAAAATGCCAACAATAGAAACAACTCTGACAGCCTGGTGGAAGTTCCATCAGATCACAAACTCCCCACTCATACCATGTAAATACACCCCAATTTGGAATAACCCTGATTTTTTAGCTAACAAGAAGCCACTCAACTTTCGCACATGGGCAGATAAGGGAATCACACAATTACAGCATATTATTAATAATAACAACCTGGCAACATTTTCCCATATAGCCCAGACATACAGCATTGGGAGTAATTGCTTCTTGGAATATTTACAAATCAAATCGTCAATTAAATCAAAATTACTTAACCAACCAATTAATCTAGACCTACCCCCTAAAATTTCCGAGTTTATTAATATATCTTCCTCCAAAAAATTACTCTCCAAAATATACAAAATAATATCAAAATCAGATAACACATTAGTTCTACCAACCATCAAATGGGAATCAGACTTATCCATTACTCCCAATGCTGATTTTTGGACTCAAATTTGCAAAAACATATATTCCATGACTAGAAATGCTAACTTACAACTCATACAGTATAAAGTACTCCACAGAACTCATCTAACTGGGCAGAAATTATTTAAAATGGGTTTCACCTCAGAGACATGTTCACATTGCACACAAAACACACCTGACACTTATCTTCACGCCCTGTGGCACTGCACTTCGATTAAAACATTCTGGGAAAAGGTCACCAACTCACTCTCAAACTTTATGGGATGTCACATCCCACTGTCTCCCTCCCTCTGCATATTAGGTGACATATCCACAATAGATATAAATAATTCAAATGGTCAATTACTACTGGTGTTTCTAACTATCGCCAAGAAAACTATCCTCATGAACTGGAAATCAAGAAATACCATTTGCATTTCATCCTGGAAAAACTTATTAACAGAATACATCTCTATTGAAGATCCTCTTTGTCTGGAGTCATTCCCCAACAACACCTTCATTAGTATGTGAACAAGAGGTGGGGGGGGGCGAGGGGGATAGGAAGAGTTAGAAACTGTGTCTAGTACTTCATCAAATTAAATATCCAAAAAGGGGGGAGGAGGGGGAGGGGGGAGAAAAGAAAGAAAAAAAAAAATCTTTACGTACCGCTTTATTTCTCTTGTTCTATTTACTCTATCCATTCTATTTTTTGCTGTTTCTCTCAATTTATGTCCTTTTTTAAATAGAAAAAGGAAAAGAAAAAAGAAGGAAAAAAACGGATTGGATGAAGGGAGAAAGAGGGAGGGAGAAAAAAAAATAAAAAAAAATAAAATAAATAAATAAATAAATAAATAAATAAACAGATTGAAAGAGGAAAAAAAAACAAAAACAAACAGATTGAAAGAGGAAAAAAAAAAAGAAAAAGGAAAGAGGTGGGAAGTAACGAAGGAAAAAAAAAAAAAGGCTTCATTCACAGGGTAAGGGAGACGTGGGCATGGCAGCCTGGGCATTACACTGGACTGATCCGTGCCGAACGTCATACCTTTTTAATGCATCACAAAGCAACTGACACACACTGCATTTCAAGGCTGATTATATAACTTCCACCTCCTCCTCATATACTCACATAATTATTGGTGTTGTTTTACCTCTTTCAGTCTTATTATCACTATGGTGATAATGGTAATAGTGATGATAATTATTATTATTGTTGTTATTATTATTATTGTTATTTTGATGATGATTATTATTAATATTAATATTGTTATTTTGTTTTTGTTTGTACTTTATTATTATTATTATTATTGTTATTGTTATTGTTATTATTATTATTATTATTATTATTACTTTCCTCTGCGTCTTGTCTCTATTTCTTTTCTCTTCCCTTCATCTTCTTAGACATCTTTTTCTACTGTTTGTTCCTCTTTCTTTTTTCTCTTTCTCTCTCTCTCTTTTTTTGTTTTTTTTTGTTTTTTTTTTTTGTTTTTTCTTCTTCTTCCTGCTCTTTCCCTCTCTTCTAATAATAATGATTATTATTATTGTTATTATTATTATTATTTTTTTTTTTATTATTATTATTGTTAGTCCTCTTCCTGATTCCCAAAAACCCCCCCTCACCTCCTCATTACTATCATTAATATTATTACTAATAATTTTGTTATCATTACTATTACTACTGTTCTGATTTATCCTCCGGTTATCTTATTATCATTACTATATTGTCATCTATTGTTTCTGTGTGCTTCATGTACTGTGACATATCCACCCAGTTATCTTTATATGCAAACACACACACACACACACACACACACAAATGCACACATCTGACAGTTCCTGAACCATTGATTTTGTATTGCCTGTCTGTTTTTTTTTTCTCTGTTTGTTTGTTTGTTTTGTTGGTTTATTTATCCCTGTTTGAGATCCCAATTTATGTACATCTTGCATATTCTAATAAAAAAAAAAACCATGTAAAATGTAGTTGTTTATGTATTTTTTTTTAGCTTTTTGCTACTTTTATTGATGCATAAATGTTATGCATGACTGTTTTCCATTCCGTTTTCAAACTAGCATGTGTGGTAACTGCTAAAACAGGGCTATGACACCAAAACAGACATTTTAATGCACTGAAAACATTCACTTCTGCAACTCAAGTGCCACAAAATGACTTCAATAGGACATTGTGGTTAAGCAGAATCCGTAATGATTTAAAATAAGTCAATAAACAGTCAAAAGCACGCATTATGTGTGTACACAGCGGTTTTCATGCTCCAGTTCACTACGCTAGGAAGATACTGGATAACTACTCATTAAAAGTCTCTCAGGAGGTTGAAACTACAGCAATTACTGGACGTAACAGAGAGAAAAGCAAAAGTTACAGAGCAACTTTGTGAACCGGAAAGCAAATACATTTCTGAAAAGTGGCGTTGCGCAATTTTTGTTTCACTTAGAACAATAAATATGAAGTCAGGTCTTGTAAAAACTACTTTAGCCGTCGCTCATATGGGAGCAATAATAAATCAAAAGCAATAAAAGCAGCTTCACATCAAGCGCTGCTTTTTAACAAGTGTTTAATTTCTTATTCTTCCTCTGCTCCTTCCTGGTAACGCCGGTTGTTTTAACAAGCCCGCAGCAGTCAGGGCACATTAGCGTCAGAGCGAAAGCAGCACCCGGAGGATTCGGCGGGACTGGGAAATCTCTCATTAAAAGTGCAGCGAGAAAGAGGAACTCCCACTGCGGGACCGCAGACGGGGAGGGCGGACTTGAGACTACTCATCTTTCAGATTTAGCCCAAATATAACATGAGAATTCAGAGGGAGCACCATTATAGCTTCATAATCATACTTATGATGCGAAAATGAATGAAAGTAGAGCAAAGCGTAACTTTTATAGGCTGTGACCTGGGTTATTGACAACGGTTAGTTTAAATGAGTTTTGTACTTATGAGATGAGGCTGATGAAAGGTTTAAGAAAACTAATGCGACGCTGAATTCTCATTGGTCATAAATTACTTATGATTATCGACTCCAGCTCAGAATTACATCCAGTGTCTTTGTCTCTAGCATTTGAGGTCGAGCGCAGAGCTTTTTACTCCTTTATCATGTTAAAATGCTTTTTTTGGAGGTGAATTCTAGCATTTCATCAGATATCCGGTTGTATTAATGAGAACTATGAGCAAGAGGTTATTTGTAAGGGCAAAATCCTTCAGACATAAAAAAAAGGTCAGTTCTGGTCACATATTCTGTCCTCCCTAGTGTGAATTCAGAGATGCATCATAAAAATAGAGATGGTATGATACAGTCTCTGACTCAGTTGGCTGAGTAACGGCTTATAATCGCATATCAGTGTCATAGTTCAGTGTATCTTGCCTCTACTGTCTGGACACTCCTCCACATTCTTGTCACTTTTTAAAAATAAATATCATAAAAACTTAAGGCATGTATAGTTATAGTGTACATAAAGTAATACATAGAAAAATGAGTAAAAAATTCAAATGTAAAATAATATAAAATAAAAAAAAAATCAACTAATATGGTACAGAAATTAAATACAAATAAATAAATGTAACAATAATCACAGAAAATTATAATTAATACAGGAAAAAAATAAAAAGTTAATTTAGGATTTTGCATTTTGTTTTATCAAGTAATTTATTCTTTTATTTATTTGTCATTATATTTATCACCTGATATGATAACGAATGAATGAATGAATGAATGAATAAATAAAAAGGTGAAATTAATAATAATAAAGGTAATTACAGAAAACAAGTAATAAAGGAAAAAGTCACACAAAAGTCAGTTGAGGACTATCAAACTAATTGTATTATCAAATAATTTCTTTCTTTATTTTTTGTCACTACATTTATCAACTAACATGACACAGAAATTAAATACTAATAAATAAATAAAAAGGTCAAATGAATAAAAATAAAGGGTAACAATAATTACAGTAATTAATAAAGGAAAAAGTCACACAAAAGTCAGTTTAGGATTATTAAATTAATTGTATTATCAAGTAATTTATTCCTTTATTTTTTGTCACTATATTTATGAATTATACAGAAATTAAAAATAAATATATAAATAAATATAAATTTAATAAATTTAATTTAGGATTAATAAATGAATTGTATTTGTTTTATGAAATAATGTATTTCTTTATTTATTTGTTATTATTACATGTATCAACTAATATGATACATAAATACAAACAAACAAATAAACACATAAGTAAAATGAATTTTTAAAAGAGGTAAAATAAAAAAAAGGCAACAATAATTAAGAAAATTAACAGAAAATGAATAATGGAAGAGTAATTCAAAAGTTAGTTTAGGATTATTCAATAAATTGAATTTGTTTTATCAAGTAATTTATTCCTTTATTTATTTGTCATTGCACTTATCACGTAACATGATACAGAAATTAAATAAATAAATAAATAAAAATGGATAAAAATAAAGGTAACAATAATTACAAAAAATAATAATAAAGGAAAATGTAATACAAGTTTATTAAATAAATTGTAACTTGTTTCATTAAGTCATTTATTCCTTTATTTATTTGTCATTACATTTATCAATTAATATGACAAATAAATAAATAAATAAAAAGGTAACAATAATTACAAAAAATAATTAATAAAGGAAAAAGTAATACAAAAGTTAATTTAGGATTATTAAATAAATTGTAACTTATTTTATCAAGTCATTTATTCTTTTATTTATGTGTCATTACATTTATCAACTAATATGATACAGAATTTAATTACAAATAAATAAATAATTTTAATATTTCTAAATATTTCTATAAATACATTTTAGGTTTTTTAATTTGGTTCTGTGTATGCTTTTAGGTTATTTTTGTGTTAATACTTCACGTGGTGTCAAATATGGTGCATCTTGATGCACTGCACTAGATTTGACACCACTGAAGTCAAATGGCGTTTATTCACACGTGTCTCATCATTAACAAACAAAAAGGTGCAATCTGTCTTTAAAGGAGAAGTCCACTTCCAGAACAACAATTTACAAATAATTTACTCACACCCTTGTCATCCGAGATGATCATGTCTTTCTGTCTTCAGTCGTAAAGAAATTATGGTTTTTGAGGAAAACATTTCAGGATTTTTCTTCATATAATGGACTTTAAATTGTGCCCCTGATTTTGAACTTACAAAATGTGTTTAAATGCAGCTTTAAAGGGCTCTAAATGATCCCAGCTGAGGAAGAAGGGTCTCATCTAGCGAAACGATCGGTCATTTTTTTCGAAAAATAAAAATTAGTATACTTTTTAAGCACAACAGCTGATGTAGCACAGGCTCTGGGATGCGCATTCCTGAATGATTCATTCACTTTGAATGATTCTTTAATGTGACTCGGGAAGAACGAGTCGTCTCGTTCAGTCGCGCATGCGCAACATCCTATTAGTTTCTGTACTGGAATTAGTTCACCTGTTTCGAGTGTTCGGGTTTTTCGAGTTGTTCGTTCATCTTATGGGGCTGTCACGTGATGAACAAACGACTCAAACCCGAAAACCCGAGGTGAGGTGAGCGAATCATAGACTAAAGACCCAGGTAAACAATGAATTAATCTTTTCTGTTTCTTATAGCATTACAATTTTGTCTTGTTTGTAGTGTGATCCACGTTTGTGTAAGCAGTAGATGTGTTAGGGAAGTAACACGTAACATTTTAATTATATTTTGCTAAAATGAACAAAATGACTCGAAAAAAAGATTTGTTCATTTTGCTGAAAGGTCTGAGTCTGTAAAATGATCCGAACTTCCCATCACTACTATGAATCACGTTTAAGTTCATCGTCTGTGTACTGAGTATGTCAAAAAACTCCATCTTATTTTCTCCTACAACTTCAGAATCGTCCAACAGCATTGTAGCTTTTTGTCTGTAAACAGCGTTTGACTTACTTGCACTTTCTTAGTCTTTGCGCGTTCGCTTTGTAAACACTGGGTCTGTAGATCCGCCTACGTTCTGCATGACCTTTTGACCTGATTCAATAGTACGTGAACGTGCATCCCAGAGCCTGTGCTACACAAGCTTTTGTGCTTAAAAAGTATACACATTTTTATTTTTTGAAAAAAATGACCAATCGTTTCGCTAGATAAGACCCTCCTTCCTCGGCTGGGATCATTTAGAGCCTTTTGAAGCTGCATTTAAACTACATTTTGGAAGTTCAAAATCGGGGCACCATATCAGTCCATTATATGAAGAAAAATCCTGAAATGTTTTCCTCAAAAACCATAATTTCTTCACGACCGAAGATAGAAAGACATGAACATTTTGGATGACAAGGGGGTGAGTAAATTATTTGTGAATTGTTGTTCTGGAAGTGGACTTCTCCTTTAAAGTGTTACATTTGAATCTATTCAAATGCAAATGAGCTAAAGCAGATGGCAAGATCCAAATTGGTATTAATATTTGGAAAGTCATACAGGTTTGACAACATGAGGGTAAAGAAATGATGCCAAAATTGTAATTTTGGTCATCTTTTTACAGCATCTCGCTGACAGCATCTGGCAGTCAGTTTCGTTCTCTCTACAGGACATCAATAGCTCGGTTTGCCTGTCACAGTCCCAGAGATCACAGCTCCTGCTCTGCCCCGGCCAGGAGCATCCAAACAAGACTGGATTACAGTATAAACCGCTCTTTGTTCTTCTTCTGTAAATAATAGTCTTGTTTTCATCAACTCCCTCCCCCTCTTGTTTTCTCAGTCTTTTGGCTCTGAGAGCCCAGGTTTGTGTAGCAGCTTTCGATTTGCCCCGCGACTGGCCTTCCCCTTCCCCCATCTGCCTCAAAGCCAGATGCAGATGAAAAATTTATGGCAAAGTGCTCTGAAAAAGCCCCCTTCCAATCTATTTGAAGTGAAGCTCTTCCTCTGAAGTTGCCCTCTCTGATGACGGCCATCTTTGCGCCTGTTTTCGACCCTCCGCGTGTCAGTTTATCACTGATAAAAGCCAAGTAGAGTCGTCCACCTGGTGTAATTAGAGTATTGATCCAATCGACTATTGATCAGAGGTCTTTTCAATCAAGTCAGTCATCCGTATTATCAGTTTCATAATTAGCGATGAATCGAATCCCCAAGTAAATTAACATAGATAACCCTAAGATCGCGGCCCGCCGCATTTCCCCGCAAGGTCAGACGGAACGATCTGGATTTATTATTCATAAGCATCTCATTATTTGGGCTTCAGATCAAAAGGTAGAGAAACATTAGCACAGTGTCTACGTCTCTCTCTCTCTCGCTGGGAAAAGCCTCCAGCTACTCAAATGGAGAACAACAGCGAGATGGATTTACAATTCAACCTCTCATAGCAAATCGACAGCACTCCAGGCGTTTAACACACCACTCACGGAGCGATTCTGCATGTAATGGCATGTAATTTTGTTTAAAACTATTAAAAAACGGTAAAATGTGGATATCCTGTGATCTAGTGTTTGGAAAGGCTCCTAAAATCCTTTATGAAATAACATTATCATAGGATGATATTTATTTAAAGAGCTGTGCTATAAGATATTGCATAAAAAAAAAAGTAAAGAGTCACTTTTTTTTTCTTCAGCACTAACACACACACAGACACAGACACACACACACACACATATATATATATATATATTATGATAAATGTATGCTATTTTACCTTTTTAGATGTTAAAAAAAATGAAATGTCACCTTATATCTGGACCTAATTTTTTTTATCTGCTGCACTATATTATGACAAATTTATGTTTTATATATTTTAGGTTATATATATATATATATATATATATATATATATACACAAAAAATAAATGAATAAGAAATGTTGTCTGCAGCAGTATTATATATATTACGATAAATTTTTCCTTCCATTTTTAGGTTATATATATATATATATATATATAAACAAAAAATACATAAAAAATGTTGTCTGCAACAATATCATATATATTACGACAAATTTATGTTTTTCCTTCCATTTTTAGGTTATATATATGTATATATATATATATATATATAAACAAATAATAAATAAATAAAAAAAAATGTCTGCAGCAATATCATATATATTAACAAATTATCATATATATTAACAATAACAAATTTATGTTTTTCCTTTTATTTTAGCTGAAATAAATAAATAAATAAATAGCCCTAAAATTAGAACAAAAAAAAAATATTTTAATTTTTTGTCTGCAGCATATATTACGATTAGGGCTGTCAGTTTAACGCATTAACTTTTTTTAATTGCGTTAATTTTCATAACTTACTAATTATTTTAATGCAGTTAACGCACTGGCCCCACCCCCAAACCTGTATGTCATCTCATATTTCATATAGTTGACTGCTGACAAATATGACGCAGGTACATTTATATTTGTGGTCTGCAGCTATCATATATATTATGATAAATGTATGTTGTTCTTTCCATTTTTAAGTTTAAAAAAAAAAAAAAGTTTAAGACGTCACATTACATGCAGACCTAAAATTGGAATAAAATAAAATATAAAATAAAAAAAAAAAAATAAAATAAAATATTTTATGATATTTTTTGTATGCAGCACTATCACGTATATTATAATGAATTTATGCTTTTTTTCCATTTTTAGGTGCTTGAAAAGTAAAAGAAGTTACATTATATCTAGTCATATATATTATGATAAATGTATGTTGTTCTTTCCATTTCACATTACATGCAGACCTAAAATTGGATAAATAAAATAAAATAAAATAATCAAAATAAAAGAGTGACTTTACATCAAGACCTAAAACTGGGACAACAACAACAAAACAAAATGAGTTTATGATATTTTTTTTGTCTGCAGCACTATCATATATTATAATAAATGTATGTTTTTCTTTACATTTTTAGGAGTAAGAAAAAAAGAATGATGAATAAATACATTTTTCTGTCTATTTTTAGGTTAAATAAATAAATAAAAGGAGTCACATTACACCTAGACATCAATTTGGAACAAGAGAAAAATAATAATAATTTATGATATTTTTTGTCTGCAGCACTATCATATATATTATTATCAATTTATGTTTTTCCTTTCATTTTTATGAGTAAACTAAATAAATAAATAAATAAAGGGTGTCACATTACATCTAGACCTAAAATTGGAACAAAAAAATAATAATACGAATCTGATATTTTTTTGTCTGCAGCTATCATATATATTATAATAAATTTACGTTTATCCATCCATTTTTAGGTGAAACAAACAAACAAACAAACAAACAAATAAAGGAGTCACATTACATCTAGATATTGGAGGGAAAAATATATATTTATTCATTTATTTATTTGTCTGCAAAGAATTTTAGGTGAAAAAAATAAATTAAATAGATGACATTTTTGTCTGCAGCACTACCGTATATATTATGACAATGTTTTTCCTTCCATTTTAGGTAAATAAGACAACTCATATTCAAAACAGCAATGTCAGAATTTTATTTCTTACTAAAATATATAATAACATCCAAGTTTGGAGTCAGTACATTTTTTCTTTTAAAGAATTATTACTTTTATTCAGAAATGGCACATTAAATTGATCAAAAGTCAATTCAAAAGTGACTTTTTAGCTTTCTATTCAACAAAAAAATCCAGTAAAAAAGTTATCAGTTTTCACAAAACAAATAAAAAAAACGAAGCACCATTTTTAACATTCATAATAATAGAAATGTTTTTTAGCAACAATTCAGCATATTGATTTCTGAAGGATCATGTGACACTAAAGACTGGAGTAATGATGCAAAAAATTCTGCTTTGCGTCACAGGAATAAATTATATTTTAAAATATATTCAAATAGAAAACAGTTATTTTAAATTAATATTTCACTATTTTACAGCATTTTTTAATTTATTAATTCAGACAATTTGCCTGAAAAAGCAACAATTAGAGCACAGATCAGATGATTTCATAAAACACAACCTCAAGGCTAAATACATGTCTGTGTCAGATGGTTTCGTCTAGTTCACTGTGAATCATTCATGTGTGTTCGCTCACACACATGTAGACGCCGGAGCATCTCTTTCAAGAATTCATGTGTCCATTCTGCCATGTAAATATTGCCCAACGTGGCATGAAGCTTCACTCACACCAGACGCTAAAAGCACCATTACACAGATCACTCGTGGAGCCGGAGGTCAGGCTCATCTCACCACAACCTCAGCCAACATGCTTCAAAAAGCAAAAACAATTACACCTAAATCACCATCAAATGGCAGTTCAGCAAATCGTTCATGCGCTGAACAACACAACAGTGTTTCAGCGGTTCAGACAGACCAGCATAAGTTTGTGTGTTTAGTGTAAGAGATGAGGCTTTCCTCGGATAAAATGTATCTGTATTACTAAACAAAACATCATTCACAAAGGGGCGGGGAACGTAAGGGCTCATCAGCCAATCAGGTGCAAGGAAATTCATCCAGGTTATTCAAAGGTCAACAAGTTGAGTCCAGCAGTTTTACTACCTTCCCCTAATAAAAATGTGGCAGCAAATGTGGTAGAGTGAGTTACCATGGTATATTCACTAGACAACAGACTTTAATTTTATTTTAATGTGCCAAAAACCTTGGTATTGGCATACATGTGTAAAAAAATGTACTTTATTATTTTTATTATTATTATTATTTCTTATTATTATTATCATTATTATTATTAACATGGTATTACCCACTGAATATGGTATTACAATAATACTTATTACTATGGGGAAAAATACCATCTAAAAACATGGTATTACCATGGTATCATATTAAAACCATAATATTAACTATAAACATAGTACCATGTTGTAATGAATAGTTTCATGTAAAAAATAAATAAATAATAATAATAATAATAAAATAAGACAAAAATAAAATAAAATAAAATAATCATGGTATTGTTGGTATGTAATGAATATAATGTATGTCAAAACAAAACAAAACAAAACAAAACAAAACCCAAAAATAAAATAAAATAAAATAAAATAAAATAAAATAAAATAAAATAAAATAAAATAAAATAAAATAAAATGCATGGTATTATTGGGGGGAAATGGCAGTTAACAATATTCAAATTAATGTGGTACTATTACAAAAACAGTCCAAATAGTTGTTTTTCATGGCACCATTTTACAAAAAAATTTTATTATCATGGTATTATATTTAAAAAATAGTATCACCATGTTGTAATGAATATTTTCATGACAAAACAAATAAAATAAAATAATAAACTAAACTAAAATAAAATAAAATAAGACAAAAATAAAATAAAATAAAATAAAATAAAACAATCATGGTATTGTTGGTATGTAATGAATATAATGTATGTCAAAACAAAACAAAACCCAAAATAAAATAAAATGAAATAAAAAAAAACAATGGTATTGTTTGGGGAAAAATGACAGATTACAATATCCAAATTAATGTGGTACTATCATAAAAAAATGGTATTACCATGGTATTACATTAATTACATTAAAAACATTACCCTGTTGTAATGAATATTTTCATGTCAAAAAATAAATAGAATAATAAAATTAAATTAAATTAAAATTAAATCGAATAAAATGGTATTACCATGGTATTATTTTAAAAACATAGCATTAACACGTTGTAACGAACAACACGAAACAAAAATTTAAAATAAAACACAAAAAAAATAAACATGGTATTACCATGGTATTATATCTAAAAAACAAACAAACAAAAAAAAGTCTTGTCTGCAAAATAAACAAACAAAGTAAGAATGGTCATCATGGATATGGGAATGAATGAATGAATGATCATGGTATTACCATGACACATTGTTCAAATTAACTACAAAATAGTATTATCATGGTATCATTAAAAAGGAAAACGTTATTAGCATGGTATCATATTAAAGAAGAAAGTATTACCATAAAACAATGTCCAAATAAATACAGTATTCATTTTATGACACCATTTTTAAAAAGACATGGTATTGCCATGGTATCATATAAAAAACAATGGTATTTTGATTGTACTATGTCCAAAAACAAAACAGTACTACCATGGTTCTTTTTCACTAGTTCTAATTTAATTTTTAAGTCCTTTACTTGTTACAAGAAACATTTGTGTTCACAAATCTAATAGACTTTAATACATAGAGCTCAATTATTCATGAGCAGCTTGTTAATTATTCGATATACGGTTAGGCAGATGGCATCTCCAACAGAGCAAAACTCATTAGGAGAAACACGAAAACCTGACACTGATGCTGACCTGTTGTCAGATCTTACAAACGATGCTGTAACTTACACAAACACGTTTTGAGGTGGCCTATATTTCATCTTACCACACAATTATGAGAAACAAAGATTGCTTATTCTGTGACATTCATCACCAGTGTGGAAAGGAAAGGAGTAACAGGTACGACTCGTGTGGTGTAATTATGGGATGTTGTTACTCACGCAATAACAGAAGCAGCGGGACGCCTCCGTCACTCTGATAGGGCGGATTGACAGCTCAATAGCTCCACCCCTGGGCGGGGCACATGGAAATCAGGAGAGAAGGAGTGGGCGGAGCCTTCAGTTGTCAGCAGAGACTCTGTCACCTGGTTTAATGTTTTAACACATTAACAACAACAAGATATGAATGTTCAAAGTCTACTCAAAAGAAGGCACGTCTAAATTGTTGGGAATGGTTGCTAGGTCTCTAAATATGAATTAAAGGGATAGTTCACCCAAAAATTAAAATTACCCCATGATTTGCTCACCCTCAAGCCATCCTAGGTGTATATGACTTTCTTCTTTCAGATGAATACAATTGGAGTAACATTAAAAAATGTCCTGCCTCTTCCAAGCTTTATAATAGCAGCAGTGTTAATTATGACAGAAAATTTTGACTTAGTCTTAATCATAGTCTTTTGGCTAAAATGCCATTTAGTTTCAGTCATATTTTAGTAATCTCAATTGTTTAAGTTTTAGTCTAGTTTTAGCCTAAAATCTAATACGTTTAGTTACAGTGTAATGCATTCATTAGGCATTTCTAAAAAATGGCCAACTCATTGTATAGGTTTAATATTAAGGTTTTATCATGATAGACACAGATTTAATTCTTAAATTTCAATTTATTAAAATAAATCCAGCCTACGGAAATTCAAATACGTCAAATTGGTATAACTTTAGCGATGCAGCACGAACAGCCGCTTCAGGGATACTTTAATGAGCCACAGAGCGGCGGGTCTAAACACAAGCATTGACTAGAGTGGCCGCGATCAGCTCCGGTGGCTGTGTCAGTGCCATTACACACTGCAGACGTGTGCAGTGTGTGGTAAGAGATTTATTTATCATACAGTGTATAACGTGAGTGTTTTTTAAAATGCATAAACTTGCACTAGACTAGGCTAATCAATGATGATGTTCTTTGATAATGTTAATGGTTTTGCTCGTTTTCTATAGCTGCTTTTTGAATCAGGAAATGTAAGCATTATAATTAGTAACTTACAATGTTTTTATTCAATTGTTGTCATGCTAAATACAAATTAAGTCATATTAAAAACATTAGGCTGCTTTTAGCCTTATGCTGGAGCTGGTTTCAGGCAATGAAACCAAGTATGTTTATATTTGAATAAATTAGCACGATAGCACAGGCTGACGATAGGACCCAACACTACTGTAGCGTATTATTTACTCACCCTCCATGCATCCTAGGTGTATATGACTTCCTTCTTTCAGACGAATGCAATCTGAGTTATATTAAAATTTATCCTGGCACTCCCAAGCTTTAGAATGGCATAGACGGGTGTTTCTCTTCATCAGTCGAAAATAAGTCCAATAAAGTGCTTCCATCCATAATAAAAAGTGCCTCACACGGCGGTCATTAAAGGCCTCCTGTAGTGAATGGATGCATTTTTGTTAGAAAAATATCCATATTTAAAGCGTAAGAATCAACAGTAACAGTTGTACACTGAACTTGCTGCTTTGGTAAGGGGCGTGGCAGTACTGAAACACCATCTAAGCTGTTCGCCAATCACAAACGACAAAAACGAAAAAACGACAAAAATTCAACAATCAACTCTGAATGGCAGTGAATAGGTGTTGAAATTTTGAAGCCCAAAAAAGTGCGTCCATCCATCATAAAAAGCGCTCCACACGGCTCCAGGGGTTAATAAAGGCCTACTGTATTGATTCAATGTGTTTGTGTAAGAAAAACATCTATATTTAAAACTTGATAAACCGTAATCTCTAGCTTCACGAGAGAGTGGCGTTCCAGCGGATGACCGAGGACGTAGGCAAACGCGTGACAAATGCGGTCACAAATTAGAAGTACAAAATGAGAATTTGTACACTGTAATAAGTTTTCTCCAGTTTCAACTTAAAAACTTAAGTTTAGCAGCTGCTTTACAATTTTAAGTTAAATCATTACAATAATTTGTAATGATGTAACTATTTTGTAGTTGTAATTCAACTCATTACAATAGAATTGTACTTTTAAGTTGATTTAACTTGTGAGTTGAAATGACTTGTACTTTTAAGTTGATTTAACTTAAAATTTTAATGCAAATGTTAAACTTAAGTTGAAACTGGTGACAACTTTTTACAGTGTAAAGAAAAATGACGGAGGATTTCAATATAAGCCAAGAGGAGACTGATTCTCCTTTGCTGTAAACAAAAGAGATTATGGTTTATAAAGTTTTAAATATGGATATTTTTCTTGCACAAATGCATCGATTCACTTCAGAAGGCCTGTATTAACCCCTGAACTGTAAAAAATTGAGTCAACCTAATAATAATAATTTGTTACCCTGCTGCCTTAAAATTTTAAGTTCAGTCAACTCAAATATGCTTATTAAACTTGACGTGTTAAGTTGTACTAAGTCATAACTTAGATATTTGAGGTGACTAAACAAAAAATTTGGTTTGTTAAACTTAAAAGCTGGGCTTGTTACCCAGCTGCCTTAAAATTTTAAGTTGAATCAACTCAAATATATGAGTTGTCACTTAGTACAATTTAACATTTCAAGTTGTCTAAACTTTTTTGAGTTGACTGAACTTAAAATTTTAAAGGCAGTCAGATAACAAATTATTTTAAGTTGACTCAACAAATTGTTATTTACAATGTGAAGCACTTTTTATGATGGATGGATGCACTTTATTGGGCTTCAAAATTTCAACACCCATTCACTGTCATTATAAAGCTTGGAAGAGCCAAGACATTTTTTGATATAGCTCCGATTGCAATCGCCTAAAAAAGAAAAAGTCTATACATCTAGGATGGCTTAAGGGTGAGTAAATCATGGGGTAATTTTAATTTCTGGGTGAACTGTTCCTTTAAGTTCATCCTTTAGCTGATTTATTGCTCACCAGATTGAATTAAAGTACACACCTTTCCTCAACCTGCACCTGCTTTTACGGATGGAATACACACTGAAGATTAATACTTAGGGTTAGGGGTTTGAACAAAGCAAGCACCGCTAATTATGCTAAACCAAGGTTTCTTTGTACAAAGAATAACAAGGAGACCTTGGCTAAGTGAGAGCTGATCCATCCAATCATAGTGGTTCCTAAGCAACAGGTAATTCACAATAGACGCAGCTGTAGTTTAAATGGCTATTCACAGCGGGAGCCGAACGCAACTCCTCTGGAAGTCAATCTACCGCTGCATCACACCGCAACCTTGAAGCATTTCACATTGTTCACAGGACTGGGCTGATGGCTACCGCTTTCAACCGAAATAAAAGACAAGAAAAAGTCACCATGTCTAGATAATGAAACCACATCTCTTGCATTTGATTCCGTGCTTTTCATGCACAAATCAATCAAGGTTTTTTCAGGCCTGCATCGTTTTTTCATCTTCTTATGAAGTAAGCTTCTTAAACGTAGACGCTACAGCAGCGCTAAAGCACAACAGTATCAGTAAGCCAGCCTGGTGCAGTGTGACGTTGTTTGCAACCGAACAAGAGCTCCATTCAGAGGTGCTCAAGCTGAATGCTTAAAATACTTAAAATCAGATGAGGTATTTCTGCAACTTTCGCTTTTGCGTCATAAAATCACTGCCTGGGTAAACCATCATACTCACTGGTCATGTGACAGCTAATGGAATGTTGAGTTTATGTTTGTGCATATAATTGTTGAATTCTTGATTCTGATTGGCTGATATCACTTCAGCATATTCTTTAGAGCCAGTAATGATGAGTTGGGCTGTTTTGAGCAAGATATGTAAATGGTAAAGAAAGGAAGAAGTTCTACCAGAGTGTTTTATGAGCAAAAACCTGAAAAATCTCTCTTTAAAAAAAAAAAAAAGCCTAATGATTGACTCCTGACTGTTGAATTATTGACAAATTAATGCACTACTTTACATTTTGGCCACACTGTCACCCTGGGTGAATAAAATCATTTTTAATAATTCAATGGTCTGTTGTCATTTATTCCTTTTTTAATATTAATATTGGGACAATTATATTAATCTCTCAAGTTATACATATAATATATTCTGTAGATATCTGATTAATGGGAAAAGTGCCTCAATTAAGGCTGTAGTGTATGACACATCATTTGTGACCCTGGACCACAAAACCACATAAGTGTAAATTTCTCAAAATTGAGATTTATACATCATCTGAAAGCTGAATAAATAAGTTTTCCGTTGATGTATGGTTCGTTTGGACAATATTTGGCCGAGATACAACTATCTGGAATCTGGATATAAAATCTGGAATCTGAGGGTGCAAAAAAATCTAATCTAAATACTGAGAAATTACGCCTTTAAAGTTGTCCAAATGAAGTTCATAGCAATGCATATTACTAATCAAAAATTAAGCTTTGATATATTTGCGGTGGGAAACTTACAAAATATCTTCATGGAACATGATCTTTACATAATATCCTAACGACTTTTGGCATAAAAGGAAAATCTGACCCATCCGACCCAGAAATTTTTAGTCGTTTAGATATTACTAAATTTAAATAAATGCATTTTTGTTTTTGTTTATTGATATACTACTATAGTTTTTGTTAAGATTCTTCTTCTTTTTTTTGTTCTATTTTAATTTTAGTTTGTTTCAGTAATTTGTTGTAATTTGTTTTGTCATGTTTTAAGTTTTTGTTTTCTTTTATATACTACCAAGTTTTTGAACAGTAAGATTTTTAATGTTTTTTAAAGAAGTCTCTTCTGCTCACAAAGCCTGCATTTATTTGATCCAAAAAAAATATTTTTATTATTTAAGATAACTGTTTTCTTTCGAATACATTTTAAAATGTAATTTATTCCTGTGATTTCAAAGCTGATTTTTTAGCATCATTACTTCAGTCACATGATCCTTCAGAAATCAATCAATATTCTGATATACTACTCAAAAACATTTATTATTATTATTATTTTTTTTTTCAGTTCTTTTTTTGAGGAATAGAAAGTTCAGATGAACAGCATTTTTTCTGAAATAGAAATCTTTTGTAACATTATTATTACTTTCTATAATTTCTTTCCCCAAAATAAATGAATAATGCTGACTTCAAACTTTTGAATGGTATAGTGTATAACGTTAAAAAAGCCTTTTTTTTCCACAGTATTACTGCTTTTGCTGTATTTTTGGTTCAAATAAATGCAGGCTTGGTGAGCAGAAAAGACTTCTTTAAAAAACCTTTGACTGGTAATGTATGTAGTTATAAGAAACTGGAAACTAGCTGAAATAAAATAAATGAAGTATTTTATGATGCTTAATATTACACTTGAAATTATTATTAGTTTTTTCACTTAATTATTTTTTATGGTTTTAGTTGCCTTGCCTACAGCAGTGATTTTTTTCAAGGTGATTTTTAAGAGTAAATTTCTGTACTTGGCTTGTTTACATAAAACAATATTGACATTTTTCACCAATTATTGCCTATTAAAAAAAAAAAAAAAAAAATCAGAAGCTTAGTGGAGAATACTATCACACAATATGGGGTAAGTTGTCACAGTGGAAACCTGTTGTTTAATGGCCAATTTAAACATTAAAATTGAGGGGTTAACAGTTTAAACATAAATAAAAATACATAATTATTCACAGACAAGCCTGATATTTAAAGAAAAAAAAAATTGTTCAAAATAAATTGTAATTAGTAAACTGTATAAAACTTCAGTTGATTGTCCAATTGACCCTTCACAGGGGCTTTGATTGACAGGTGATCTGACCAATCATAAGGCTGAATCTGCCATTTTGTCCAACAAACAAACCAGACAGGAGAGTAGATCAACACCGATTACCTTGAACTTGAAAAACAGTGTGTACTGACGTATTCCCACAGTAAAAACATGATCCATTCTGATGTTTGTGTTCATTTCCCACTATAACTAAAAAAGATGTCACGACACATTAAAGCGCCACAAAACTGTATTTATTGTTTGAATTTCTTCAAAAAATGACCAAATTTGAAAGCTGAGACTTTGTTTCATACCAAGAGTAACCTGCTCTGTCTTGTCTGTCAGTTTTCTCTTTGCTGCGCAATGTATTTTGTACTGTGTGAGAACATGGTGTGTTGTGTGAGAGCGGATGACATAGCAACAGTAATGAAGGAGGACAGGTCTTTGCAATTGCAATTGTGTAACTGAACCATAGCAACTGAGAAATAACCCTTGTGACAACTAGCCCTGGTCTCCCTTATTGACTTCTTCCCCTTAAAACGTCACATTTCTATAAACAGAAATGTATACAAACACATCTCAAAAACAGAAACAAACTATACAACTATTAAAAACTCAAATACAATGGGAAATAAGACAGTGAGAAATATCACCGCAAACATTCCCACTGAACTGATTGATATGGAGGACGGGTCTGCATTCTCTTCAGCAGCTCAATACAACCCAACATTGACTCAAGCCATCCACGCTCCCTCATCTCCAGAGACGCCAGACTAGTCAATAATTCAGAAGCCGAGGCAGAAATGATATAAGCATGAATGGACAGCTGAAAAAGAAAGAGAATGAGGGAAAAAGAGGAGCGAAAAGGGGTCATTTCGAAGTAAACAAAGCAAGATATACAGCAGACAACAGAACACAGCATAAAACAGGTTAATATTGCATTGCAACTTCACCATATAAATAAAAAAGTTTAATAGATTAAAAGATAGATATGACATAACACATATGAAAAAAAAAGTCAGTATGAAAAATAACCATCAAATGATACTAATAATAATAATAATAATAATGGCAATAATAATAATAATAATAATAATAATAATGGCAATAATAATAATAATAATAATAATAATGGCAATACCACCACCACCAACACCAACACCAACACCAACAACAATAATAATAGTACCAATAACAATAATAATAATAATGGCAATAATAATAATAATAATAATAATAATTTAAATAATAATAATAATAATAATAACAATAACAATAACAATAACAATAACAACAACAACAACAACAATAATAACAATAATAATAATAATAATAATAATGGTACCAATAATAATAATAACAATAATAATAATAATAATAATAATAATGGCAATGATAATGATAAAAAATAATAATGGCAATAACAATAATAATAATAATAAATGGCAATGACAATAATGACAATAATATTATTTAATAATAACAACAACAACAAAACAACAACAACAATAATAATAATAATAATAATAATAATGACAATAATATTATTATTATTTAATAGTAATAATAATAATAATAATAATAATAATAATGATTATTATTATTATTATTATTATTATTACTATTATTATCATTATTATTATTAAAAAGATATAAATGTATTTTAAAATGTCATTAGACCACTGCCTAATTAATGTTAATTTTAATAAATAAATAATTGTTAAAAATAAATAATTATTGTTGTTGCTGTTATTAAAATAAATGATTTATCATTTACTAAAAGTAGCAAATATTTGGCAATGATATATTTTAATATTTTAATATTTTTATGTTTTATCATCATCTTTATTATTAATTATTTTAATTACTATATTTGCACAAATCCACCAGAACTACCAGTATAACAATGAATAATAATTATAAGAAAAAAATATTATAAGGAATAAGGAAAATATGATGAAATATGTCATAAATTAAATTATGCTCATTCTGATCGTTAATTTATTATTGCTATTATTAGAAATTATTTATTCAATTGTTTATTTATTAATTCATAATATTATTTATAATTTATCACTTAATAAAAATAGCTCCCTCGCCTCCAGAGACGCCAGACTACTCAATAATTCAGAAGCCGAGGCATTGGCAACTTCACCATATATATATATAAAAGACTAAAAGAAGATTAAAAGACAGATATTATTTATAAAACATATGAAGAAAAAAAAAAACCCTTAGTCAACATGATAAATAACATCAAATGATAAACATTCTGCTCTCTAAACAATATCCTGCCGCCTGTAATTCTGCATAAGACATCAGTAATGCGGTTGTGGCTGCTGACAGTGGTCGTTTCAGAAACGAGAGCTCATAAATGTGTAAGAGTGATGATTCAGGTCATTATCACTTATCATTGATGCTGCATCAGTTATTAGATGGAGTGGCTGTGAGGCTGGCGGACTAACTTCATTTGCTGTTTAATTATTCCACATGCTGTTATTAATCTCCGATAACGCATGTCATTTGTTAAATCCTAATTGTTCCCTCCATGTTGTGTGCTAGTGTGATCTGTTTCACTGGACTACACGAGTGAGTAATTAAATGTGTGAGTCACGGCTGCTCTGTGATTGTGATGGAGGGTTTATTGTAATGAGTTGGAGAGTGAATGTCATAAAACATGTCAAGAATATGTGAATGAACACGTCCAGGTCATATTATCATAACATTCTTCCAAAAAAGTATGAAATCATATTTTGCACAAAGACAAGAAAGCTTAGGAGCCCTGAGGGATTTTTTTTTCTGGCATTGTGACAGTTTTTCCTGATTAAAGATGATTTCCCCTAACTCTATCAACAATGAATAATAATAATAATAATAATAAAGACAAGACTAATAATTGCAATAATAATAATACATTTTTAAAAGCTAAAAATATATATTGAAATATGTCATTAGATCACTGACTAATTAATGTTAATTTAGTAATAACTGTTAAAAACAAATATTTTTTGCTGCCATTATTATAAATGATTTACTTACAGTAGCATTTATTAGGCAGTGATGTATTTTAACGTAGATTTATGTATTATCATTATCATCATCATCATCATCTTTATTATTATTATTATGAGTGTATGTACGTGTGTGTGTATATATATATATATATATATATATATATATATATATATATATGTATGTATATGTATTAATATTATTAACATTATTAAGAGATTTTTAATTGCTATATTTGAGCAAATCCGCCAGAACGATCAACGACATTGAACAACAATAATAATAAGGATAAAAATATATATTAAAAATGTCACAATTTCACTTCTAAATGTATGCAAATTTAATTACGCTAACACTGATTGTTAATTTATTATTTTTATTTATATTATTTTTTAAATGTTTATAATTTATTAAAAGAAGCATATATTAGGCATTGATATTTCAATATACATTTACATAATTTCATGTATTATCATCATCATGAATTATTTTTAATCCCTATATTTGCACAAATCCTCAAGAACTATCAGTGTGACAATGAATAATAACAATAATTTAAAATGTCACAATTACACTGCTTAATTTATGCTAATTTAATTATGCTAATGATGATTATTCATTTATTGTCATTATTATTATTAAAATAAATATTATTAATATAATTTACTAACAGTAGCATATATTAGGCAATGAAATATTTTAATATATTTGTTATGTATTATCATTATGATCTTTATTATTATTATTGTTACTATTATTATTAATAAATATTTTTAAATACTATATTTGCATAAATCCCCAAGAACTATTAGTATGACAACTAATAATAATTACAATAATAATAATAATAATAATAATAATAAATACATTATTGTTATTATTATTATTAATTATTCCATTATCATTAGTAGTAGTAGCATAATTATATATTAAAATGTCTCAACTTCAATTCTTAATTTAATTATGCTAATGCTGACTGTTAATTTATTATTATTATTATTATTATTATTATTAAATGTTTTTAATTTCTATATTTGCATAAATCCCCCAGAACAATTAGTATAACAATAATAATAATAATAATAATAATAATAATAAATTATTGTTATTATTATTATTATTATTCCATTATTAGTAGCAGTAGTAGCATAATTATATATTAAAATGTCACAATTTCACTTCTTAATTTAATTATGCTAATCATGACTGTTAATTTATTATTATTATTGTTATTAAAATATTTATCATTTACTAAAAGTAGCTCATATTAGGCAGTGATATATTTTAATATATATATTTTTATGTATTATAATCATCTTTATTATTATTACTATTATTAACTATATTTGCACAAATCCCAGAACTATCAGTATGACAATGAATAATAATAATAACAATAATAAAGAATGTCAAAATATTACTGCTTAATTTATGCTAAATTATGCTAATGCTGATTGTTAATTTGTTATTGTTATAATCATTTATTATCATTTATCATTTACTAAAATTAGCATATATTAGGCAGATATAGATATATTCGAAAATATCTTTTTTCTGTTTATTATTAGTACTATTCATCTCTATTATTAGTAGTACTATTATGAATTATTTTAATAAAATTATCAAACATTAGGCTGATATAGTAAAATATTTCAATACATATTTTTATTATTAGTGTTATTATTATTAAAATACTCAAATTTATCACTACATCACTGGCTAATTTATGCTCATCTTAATATAAATTATCATATTAATCACTGTCTTGCAGTAACATTTAAGATAATATGTACATGCCCAGCCAGAATGAAGGGAAACCAAGACATCCAAAAGGTGACCATGGTTTCTGATAGTTATTGTTACTACAATAAATCTTGATATTAAACCAACAAAATGTGCAATATGTTTTGTTAGATATTTTACCAGGGTAATACCATAGTGTTTTGGAGATGATACTATGGTAATACCATGGTTTTGGACTCTACCATGATGGACATAGTTTTCTTAGATGCAAATTACAAAATAAAAAAATTAATTACCAAAATTAAAATCAAAGACGACCAAATATGGTAACACTACAGAGTGTAAGTATTAAACACTATGGTATGACCATCAATGACCACAGTACTACCTATACATTTTGGCATTTTGGGTAAGGGGCCACTATTAGCTTTAAAAGAAGCGTCTTACATTGTTTGAAGGAGATCCTATATCAATATATTCAGATTTTACAGCAGTAACAATGGATCTGTTTACTCTGTAATCCTACAAAAAGAATTAGCTTTCTGAAGCATTGGTAGCTTGGTAAGAACAATAGTCTTAAAAGCCAATTTTGTTGAAGACTAACTGCAATTACTGTGAGCTGCTGCATGCAAAGAAGCAAAACGATGTAAGCATACAAAAGCAAACCTTAAAACAAGAGTGGAACAAGATGCTGAGGCACTGAGAGTTGTTGATAAAAGCAGAACAAAGCCTGATCACGCTGAACACACTCGACAGCGCAGCGCGTTTGAAAACTTGCGCAAACAGCCGAAGGGCCGGAGCGGCAGAACGCGACCGACTGGATGAAAGCGAGGCAGACGGAGCTCGGCGTGCGCCTCACGTCTCCAGAGGAAAGAAGTCGCCCAGCAGGAGTTAAAAGCCTCGTCTTTATCAGGCTCCTCTCGGCGCTCCGGCTTTGAAATATAATGACACTCGTTTGTAAATCTCTCTGTGAACGACTAGGAAAATTTCAAATGCCACAAAATGCCATTGAGAAGATATCTTGTATTGGGAGGGTTTTGGATTTGTGCATAAAGCTTTCAAAAGAGATTCACTTTTTTGAGTTCTTCTGTTCATTAAAATAAGACAAGAGGAAATATGTGTTTCAGGAAGGTTATAGTCAGTGTTAAACTGAACACTGGAATGAAAGAGAGTATGAATTGCAGTTTGACACATCTATACATCTCATTAAAGGGATAGTTCACCTAAAAATGAATATTCTGTCATTAATTACTCACCCTCATGTCGTTCCAAACCCGAAAGACCTTTGTTCATCTTCATAAAATAAATTACGATATTTTCAGATGAAATCTGGGAGCTTTCTGACCCTGCGTAGACAGCAACGCAACTGACACATTCAAGGTCAAGAAAGGTAGTAAGAACATCAATAAAATAGTCCATGTGACATCAGTGGTTCATCCATAATGTTATGAAGCTATGAAAATACTTTTTGTGGGCAAAGAAAACAAAAATAACGACTTTATTCAACAATTTCTACCTTTCTATGCCTTGAATGTGTCAGCTGCATTGCTGTCTCTCAGATTTCATCAAAATATCTTAATTTGTGTACTGAAGTAGAACAAAGGTCTTACGGGTTTGAAACGACAGGGTGAGTAATTAATGAAAAAACTTTAATTTTTGGTGAACTATCCCTTTAATTTTTTGTGTGACCACATCTTATAGGAATTGTTCACCCAAAAATGAAAATTTGCTGAAAATGTACTCAGGCCATCCAAGATGTAGATGAGTTTGTTTCTTCATCAGATTTGGACAAATGTACCATTACGTCACTTGCTCACCAATGGATCCTCTGTAGTGAATGGGTGCCGTCAGAATGAGAGTCCAAACAGCTGATAAAAAAACATCACAATAATATACAAGTAATCCATACCACTCCAGTCCATCAGTTAACATCTCGTTAAGTGAAAAGCTGTGTGTTTATAAGAAACAAATCCATTATTAAGACATTTTAAACTTCTAATTATTGCTTCTGGCTAAACTACGAGTCCATAATCCAAAATAATGCTCCTCCAGTGAAAAGGTCCACCCTTTGTTGTCTCTCACATCAAAATCCACCAACATATTTGTTTAGAACTGTTTTTTTTTTTGCTTGTAAACTTAGCTTGATCTGTGCATATTTCTCTCCTAATTCAGACAAGACAACTTTTTCACTTTCAAAATGCTATATTTTGCATAGAGAACTTGTTTTAGTCAGAAGCAACGGTTTGAAGTTAAAAATGCCTTAAAAGGATTAGTTCACCTCCAGAACAAAAATTGGCAGATAATTTACTCACCCTCATGTCATTCAAGATGTTCATGTCTGTCTTTCTTAAATCGTAAATAAATTACGTTTTTTTTAAGGAAAACATTACAGAATTTCTCTTTTGAGGTTAAAAAGTGTATACATTGTTTTTTTTTTTGCTAGATTTTGGAAGTTCAAACTCACAGGCACCATAGAAGTCCACTATATGGAGAGAAATGTTTTCCTCAAAAAACTATTTCTTTACGACTGAAGAAAGAAGGACATGAACATCTTGGATGACAACATTTGTACATTTTTGTTCTGGAAGTGAACTAATTTTTTAATGATGGATTTGTTTCTTCAAACACACAGCTTTTTGTTTCACAAAACATTAATTGATGGACTGGAGTGGTGTAGATTACTGTGATGCTTTTATCAGCTGTTTGGACTCTCATTCTGACGGCACCCATTCACAGCAGAGGATCCATTAGTGAGCAAGTGATGCAATGCTACATTTAATGCTAAATTCCAAAGGGTTGAAGGTCCAAATTACAGTTTCAATGCAGCTTCAAAGGTGAAATGATCTGCCTTTTTTAAAAAAAAAAAACATACATAGTTATATACTCATCTTACACCAGCTGGACTTCACACATTACTTAATCACGCTTGACAGGACACGCATGATGTAGGTGGAAGTACCAACACAGTGTTTACACATAAAAAGTGCAAAGAAAGTCAAACACCCTTTAGAAAAAAAAAGGAAGAACAACAATTTTGGACGATTTTGAAGTTGGAAGAGAAAATTAGATACCCTACCTTTTGAACCAAAGTACACAGATCACATGTGACCTTTCCAACGTGATTACAGGTGCATCTCAAAAAATTCGAATATTGTGAAAAAGTTCATTTTTTGTTTGCAATTGATTTCAAAAACTGCAATTTTCATATATTCTAGATTCATTTAATGTAAAGTAAAATATTTCCAATGTTTTTTTGTTTTAATTTTGATGATTAGAGTGTACAGCTCATGAAAGTCAAAAATCCAGTATCTCAAAATATTATAATATTTCCTAAGATCAATTAAAAAAAAACGATTCTTCAAGTTCTTTAAAGTATGTTCATTAATACACAGTAATATCATGCAAGCACAGTAATATCATGGTCAGCAAACCACTTGGAAGTGGGTTTTGCACTGTGGGCAGATGCTAAAGTCCTGCTGGAAAAGGAAATCAGCATCTCCATAAAGCCTGTCAGCAGATGGAAGCATAAAGTGCCCCAAAATCTCCTGGTAGAAGGCTGCATTGACTTTGCACTTGATAAAACACAATGGACCAACACCAGTAGATGTCACAGCACCCCAAATCATTACTGACTTTAGAAACTTCACACTGGACTTCAAGCAGCTTGGATTCTGTGTCCTTCTAGTCTTCCTCCAGATTCTGGGACCATGATTTCAACATGAAATGCAAAATTTACTTTTATCTGATAAGAGGACTTTGGACCACTGAGCAACAGTCCATTTCATTTCCTCCTCAGCCCAGGTTAAGATGCTTCTGATGTTGTTTTTGTTTCAGAAGTGGCTTGGTAGCCCTTTTTCTGAAGACGTCTGAGCGTGGTGACTCTTGATGCGCCAACTCAGGCTTCAGTCCACTCCTTGTGAAGCTCTCCCAAGTGTCTGAATCAGCTTTGTTTGACAGTATCTCAAGCTTGCAGATCATCCCTGTTGCTTGTGCACCTTTTCCTGCCCAATTTCTTCCTTCCAGTCAAATTTGCATTTAATATGCTTGGATACAGCACTCTGTAAACAGCCACCCCTTTCAGTAATGACCTTCTGAGACTTACCCTCTCCGTGGAGGGTGTCAATGATGGTCTTCTAAACCATTGCCAAGTCAGCAGTCTTCCTCATTATTGTGGTTTTAAGGAACAAGAGATACCCAGATTTTATACTGTAGGGATAGACATTTAGTGAAACTCAAACGTAAATATTCGAATATTTTGAGATACTGGATTTTTGACTTTCATCAGCTGTAAGCTCTAATACAGTGATTTCTCAACATCTACTGGGGGCTGAGGGATCGGAAAGGGCGCAAATCATGGATCGCTGAACCGGGGGCGCCCGGCCTGGGCGCGAGTAACTTTTGACGTACAAAAATACATAGGTTATAGACTCATGATTATTCATTGAAAGGTCGCGATCTCGATTCAAACACACGCAATCTTACTGCTATATGATGATGATTTCGCCATGCCTATAAAACCTTTGAAATCGCAATCACATCGGAATATTTAAACCTGCTTTCGCGCAACCGCTGATTCAGAGAGAGCTCTGCTCATGTAAGTTAAGCTTTGTTTGAACAAGCTTCACGACCAGGATACACGGTATAGGTTACATGTCTGTGTTGCAAACATTGAATAATAATTAAAGTATTCGGATAAATGCTCATTAAAGCCCTGCACGGGCCTATATATTTCCTAGCCCGGCCCTTGTCCGACAGCTTATCAGAATTATCGGCCCGAGCCCGTCTTTTCCCCCCTTCTCCCAAAACAGCTTATACTACTCTTTCAACTATTGAAAGTTCAGTTTTGTATGTAATGGTAAAGTGATTTTATTTCGTTTCATTATTTTGTTACGTTAATTTAGAAAAACGTTTGGAGCATTTTTGTTCATTAAATATAGCCTAAAGTTTTTGTTTTTTAAAGTAAGGACTGTTTGATCAATTTTGCCTTCTCAAATCATCACGACTTGTTTAAAATAAAATCTATAGATATAGGCCCAAAAGAGTTCAAGTATAAAACAATGTTAGTTGCAATGTTAAACTTAGAGAAATATGTGCTATTAGACGCATACCCAAATTTGTGCGGAGAGCGGAAGCTAAAGGCGCATTGCAGGACATTGAGGCGCCAGCGCGATGACTTGCATTGTTTTTTCAGTGGAAACAATTTAAAATATTCCGTCATTTTTGCTCATAATACATCTTTCGCAACTGTTAAGGGTCAACTTTTATTTGTGTGCATTCACAGCATCAACAAAACGTTGCAAAAGGTGCTTTTATTAAATAAAGAAAACAAACATTATGCGCTTTCTGTTGCCTCAACAGGAGCGCTTCACAAAAATGAACCGAAACTCAGCAAATGCATACCTCACAGACATGATACATATATCTATAGAACGCTTGAAATGAGTAATTAACGAAATAAAACAAATACTCTGTCACAAAAACTCTTTCTATATGTCATCTGTAAAGATGCATTTCTCTAAAGGCGCGTCCGAGTCAGGATCGGCAACTTCATCCTTGCTACACTGAAAACGCTGGTTTATTAATAAATAATTCAAATATCCCCTTATTTCCCCCGAAACATTCATTGTAATTACGTTTGCTGGTGCTTTGTGGCATTTTCAGCCTATTGCGTGCTTGAACGCGGATCTTCCAGCTGCGCTGATTTGCTGCTGCTGGCGGAGACACTATACGCTTTCCGAGTCGGTCTCGAAAGTGAAAGCAAAAGTGAAGTCTCGTGGTGTTTCCACCAGCGCGGAAATTTGTTTTCATCACCATAATTGGTGTATGTATAAAATATCAAAATAAGGAGAAGCCTAAAACAGACCCGAGGCCCGGCCTGAGTCTGAACTATAACTTGAAAATTGTCCCGAAGCCCGGACTTATTTATAACATTTTAAATGGACTAATTTATAAAATTAAATAAAATAATTAACTAATAACTATACTCTTAAAATTGTCTTAATATTAAAATGTAGACTAGCATGTAAAATGTACTATCTTACAGACTTTATAGACCCCCCACACCTTCCAAATTCATATAACATCCGCCCTAAATAGTACTGAATATTATTTAGGGCGGATAGTATGCGTAAAATAATACTTACACGCTATTTAGCGTTTACACGTTACAACTTATAGGCTACTTTAAGTTCTCTTGTTCAAAATCTATCATCTATCTATCCTTTTATAGTTTTATAAAACTCATCATAGTTATTTTAAAAGTCATAAGTTATGAAAAGTATAACAAAGTACAAAAATCCAAAAAGTAAAAAAAAAAATCTATCTTCCTTTTGGGAGGGGGTGGGGGGGCGTGCCACATGATAGGGGAGGTTTGGGGGCTTTAGTTCCAAAAGGTTGAGAACCTCTGCTCTAATAATCAAAATTTAAACAAAACAAAACAAAAAAAAAAAAACTTTAGAAATGTTTTACTTTACATGTAATGTTACATTTACATGTAATCGTTTCACTCAGTAAGACCCTTATTCTTCGGCTGGAATTGTGTAGAGCCCTTTGAAGCTGCATTGAAACTGCAATTTGGACCTTCAACCCATCGATCCCAAATGAAGTCCGATATGTGAAAAATATGTGAAAAATCCTAGAATGTTTTCCTCAAAAACCGTAATTTCTTTGCGACTGAAAAAAGAAAGACATGAACATCTTGGATGACATGAGGGTAAGTAAATTATCAGGAAATTTTAATTCAGGAGTGAACTAATCTTTTAACAGCTTGCATGCATTGCAAGCATGACATGGCGGAAACAGATTGATAATGGGAGCGTTTAAAGTGCCGGAGTGTCTTTGTTGCTAAAATAACACCAGCAGGGATTTAAGCCACAGATCTGCTCTCAGAGGAAATGACACGTTTGTGACTAACAGGTTTAGTGACGGCTTCAACCATCTTTGAACAACAGATCAACAATTCATATCTGAAATCATCTTGTTTGTATTATAACAAGCAAATCCAATGGATCATCGCTGTTTAGCAGAGATTAACCAACCTTCATAATTCATTCGAAAAATTATGTGTTTTTTTCCCCTTCACAGGGAGCTTTAAATAAGAGACGGCTTTTGATTCACTCATAAACAAAGGAGTGACCTCATCTCCATTAGAGGAAGTCACTTCAGACGCTGAAAGGCAATCAACACCTTGCATAGTAATTAGCAGCAATATGAGTGTTTTACCAATGACTTTCTCTCTCTGAGGCCTGTTCAGATTTAGCATTAAAGGGTCATCATCCCCAACCCTCAAACACTCACACACACACTCACACACACCACGTGTCTTCCTCTCACAGGGACCTGCACATGCAAATGACAATCTGTTATGTTACTAATGAAGGGGCTGGTCATGTGACGCACTCGTATCCTGAGGGTGAAGAGTCCCTGTACGGAGAGAGGGGGAGGTGCTGTGCCTTTAATCCCTGCAATTAGATGCAACGTCCCCATCCAATTTGTTTCATAAATGCCATTTTATTAGCAGATATACCTCCATTAAAAAAAAACACTTGACAAAAGAATCATGAAAGTAGACATATGTAATATTACAACCTTTATGTGAGGAATAGACCCAAATTTAAGTCAACATCATATGGATTTTCAAATGAATAAATAAAATAATAAAAAAATTATATGAATGAATGAATATAGATAAATAGATAGATAGATAGACAGATAGATAGAGTAAATGAATAAATAAAATAAAAGTAAATTAATACATAAATTAAATTAAATTAAATTCAATTAAATTATTAAAAATGAATGAATGAATGAATGAATGAACGAACGAATAAGTAAATAAAAGTAAATGGATAAATAAAACAATCTAAATTGATAATAAATAAAAAAAAAGCATTGGAATGCTATAGTATGGGGAAGATTTTTAGAGAATAACAACTATATAAAAGTAAATAAATCATTTTTTAATGGGAATGAATGAAAATAAATAAGTAAATGAATAAATATTATATACATTTATATATAATAAATATATAAGTAATCTTTAGAGAATAACAACTATATTAGAAAAAATGAAATATTTTTTCTAACCTATTTTGTTGTATAGGATTGAAAATAAATAAAATAAATAAAATAAACAAATAAATAAATAATACAGCTATGGCATAGGGAAGATTTTTAAAGAATAACAGCTTCATAAAAAAATATATTTTTTTAACCTAATTTGTTGTATGTGAATGAATAAAAATGAATGAATGAATGAATTTTTCCCTAACCTATTTTGTTGCATGGGAATGAATTAATAAAAAAAAAAGAATGAATAAATAAATATTATGTATATTATATATAATAAATATGTAAATAAAAAGCAAATAAATAAAACTAAATAAAAAAATAAAGCTACATACAGCTATGCCATGGGGAAGATTTTTAGAGAATAATGACTATATAAAAGAAATTAAATATTTTTTCTAAGCTGTGTGTTGTTGTATGAGAATGTATGAATGAATAAAATAAATAATATAAAATAAATAAAACAAATAAAGTAATATAAATAAATAAAGCAAGCAACAAGCAAGCTATGGTATGGGGAAGATTTTTAGAGAATAATGACTATACAAAAGTAAATACATTTTTATAACCAATTTTATTGTATGGAAATAAAATAAAATAAAATAAAATAAAATAAAATAAAATAAAATAAAATAAAGCTATGGTAAGAAGATTTTTTGAAAATAATGACAGTATAAAAGTAAACAAATATTTTTTTCTTACCTATTTTGTTGCATGGTAATGAATAAAAATAAATGAATGAATAAATATTATACATTGTATATAAAAACAAATAATTAAACAAATAATATGTACATTATAAACAAATAAAGCTCTGGTACAGGGAAGATTTTTAGAGAATAATGACTATATAAAAGTAAATATTTAAAAAAAAAATATATATTTTGTTGTATGTGAATGAATGTATAAAATAAAATAAAATAAAATAAAGCTATGATAAGGGGAATATTTTTAGAGAATAATGACAGTATAAAAGTAAATATATTTTTTTTTCATTTCTTATAATGAATGAATAAAAATAAATGAATTAATAAATATTATACATTATATATAAAAACAAATAATTAAATATAAATAATATGTACATTATAAATAAATAAAGCTATGGCACAGGGAGGGTTTTTAGAGAATAAGAACTATATTAAAGAAAACATATATAAAGTTTTTTCTAACCTATTTTGTTGTATGTATTGTATATATATGTATAATTTTGGTTAAATGCTCCCTTCAAATAGCTAATTCTTTATAATGTTACATAATCCATTTATCACTCTATTACAATCGTTTGTTAAAACAAACGTCATTTATTTGTTCATTAGCACAATGCCATAAAATATCTCAGAGGAGAATCAAAGACTCATGTAACACGCTTCCCGTCATTGATTTTACACACAGTGACAGCCGGCAAAAAGACTCGATATTGTCATTAGCTGGCTATCAGTTTCATAAAAGAGACATTGAACATAATACGCTGGGTGTAAGCTGTATCACTGAATATAAAGTTCTTCATAAAACCAGATGAGCACATCTGTCCCATGTCCACTGGGCTTTCTGAGACGACTCATATCTGGTAATAGAGATGACTCAGAGACTGTATCAGTCTTCACCGAAACAATGAGATCACCACATTTAAAGGAACTAAAATCTGTCTTTAGCCATGACGAAAAAGCATCTGTCTGCAAATCTTCCACTAGAAAAGTAAACAATTTAATATAAATTCTGGTGGAAAGACTTTTCTTCAAAAATAGAGAGAAAAATGAAAGAATGAGAACAGCTGTGTCAGACAGTGAGGGATTTATAACTCTTATCAGCGAGGCTGCAGTGAGAGAAGTCAGCCTTAAGCGCTTTTTCATAATATTTCGTTAAAACGCTGGGGCTCATGAGCTGCAGGCCTCAAGTGGTTGACACAGGTTTAAGTCTGGCCTGCAATGCTTCCTGATCCTATATTCCCTCTTACTCGTTAACAATAAACCCATAATTTGGGTCATTCTCTAAAAAAGGGTCCAAACAGAAAAAAACAAACAAACAAACAAATAAAACAAAACAACACAATAAATTGAAATGGATGTCTTGCATTTTATCTCTCTAAATGATGGATGTCCAAAAATGTGGAGATTATCAGAAATAAGTTAATGCAACCTCTTACATAAAGTATACATTTTTATAGAATTGAATATAAGACTTGTCTAAAGATTCATTTCAAATGTTTACGTGCTTTCCTTTTCTTTATTTATTTTTTGTTCTTAACAGCTCCCACTCGCTGTGGTGGAGCAGTTATGAAATATTGTTCTTGTAAATACTTCCCATCATTTCCCATCACTTCCCATCAGTGCAACAGTTACAGTACCGTACTGTGTTTGGCAGTGGGTAAATCGGTCAGGTAACAGTAGGTGAAATAGTAGGTAAAATGGTTGGGGATTTTTACGCGGGTGGTAAGAGATAAATAGAGATATTCTGGATTCGGACAGCAATAAAAACACTGACTATCCCATGTAAATGGTGAACATAACTAACATCCCCATGAGAAACAATTATCATCTGAATAGTGCTTAAAAAAACACCACTGTGCACAACAACACAACATATAACACAAAATACTCAAAAAAAAAAAAATGCCACAAAACAAAAGAAAACAACAAAAAAAACACCACAAAGCAAAATACAACTAAGAACACAAAACAAAAAACAAAATACAAAAAAACACTACAAACACAACATACAAAACAAATTAACAAAAAACAACAAAAAAAAAAACACCACAAAACAAAAAGAACAACAATACAACAAAAAACAAAACAAAACACAACAAAAAAACACCAAAAAACAAAACACAGCACAACAAATAACACAAAGGACAACAAAAACACCACAAAAACCAAGGCACAAAGCAAAACAAAAAAATACAACACACCAAAAAGCACCATAAAACAAAACTTAAAAAACACACCACAAAACAAAAACACTACAAAGAACACCACAAAAAAAAAAAACACACAATACAACAAAATATTACAAAAAACAAAAACACCACAAAGCCAAACAAAAAAAACACCATAAAACAAAAAGAAAAACAATACAACAAAGAACATAAAACAAAACACAACACAACAAAAAAACACCATAAAACAAAACACAGCACAGCAAACACCACAAAACAAAACAAAAAAACACCACAAAAACTACAACACAATGCAACAAAACAGAACAGCAAAGAACCAAAAAACACAAAACAAAAAAAACACTACAAAGAACACCACAAAACAAAAAACTACAACCCAGTATAACAAAACACAATGCATCAAAACACAACAAAGAACAACACAAAAAACACTACAAAAAACACAGCAAAACAAAACACAAAACAACACCACACAACAACAAAAAAAAATAATAATAATAATACGACAAAACATTACAAGACAAAAAAAAACACCACCACAAAAAACAACACTAAAAAAAAACACCACAAAGCGAAACAAAAAAACACCATAAAACAAAAAGAAAAACACAATAAAACAAAGAACATAAAACAAAACACAGCACAGCAAACAAAACAAAACACCACAAAAAACTACAACACAATGCAACAAAACAGAACAGCAAATAACACACAAAAAAAACACTACAAAGAACACCACAAACATTACAAAACAAAAAAACAACACTACAAAAACACCCCAAAGTAAAACAAAAAAACCACCATAAAACAAAAAGAAAGACACAATAAAACAAACATAAAACAACACAGCACAACAAAGACACCACAAAAACTACAATACAATGCAACAAATCAGAACAGCAAAGAACACAAAAAAAGCAACACTACAAAGAACACCACAAAACAAAACAAAAAACACAACATAAAAAACACTACAAAGAACACCACAAAACAAAACACACAACAAAACATCATAAAACACAAAAAACACAACACCAAACAAAATACTACAACCCAGTATAACAAAACACAATGCATCAAAACAAAACACAACAAAGAACAACTTAAAACACCATAAAACAAAATACATCACAAAACACAATATCACAAAACAAAAAGAAAAACTATACAAAGAACATAAAACAAAACACAGCACAATAAGAAACACAAAACAAAACAACAAAAACAACAAAACCTACAACACAATGCAACAAAACAGAACAGCAAAGAACAAAAAAAAAACAACACTACAAAGAGCACCACAAAGCAAAACAAAAAACAAAGCATCACAAAACACAAAAAACAACACCACAAAACAAAAAACAATCCATCAAAACAAAACACAACAAAGAACACCACGAAACAAAATTAATCACAAAACAAAACAAAACAAAACACAAGGCCACAAAACAAAAAAAACAACACTACAAAGAACACCACAAAACAAAATACATTAATAAACAAAATACAATAAAACGATAACTTGTGTCATGGGAACATAAGCTATTTTCACCATTTATAGGGGTTAGTCTGTGATTTTTATTGCCTTTCGAATACAGAAGTTTATCTCTCACCACCTGCGTAAAAATCCCCAAATTACCTACTGTTTTTTGACAAACAACAAAGTTGTTGTAATGTAATTGACGTTAGAATCCACATCTTTGAGTTTACGAGAAGAAATCGATTCAAAATGTAATGTTAAATTGTTGCTCTTTGACCACTGCCAAAAACCGCATGGTAACTGTTGTACTTTGCTGTAATTTGCATGCATATTTATTTCTGAAATTTGCTGGAAAGTTTTCACAAGAACAATACTGCATAACTTTCACCACAGCAAGTGAGAGCAGAAAAAGAAGAAAATCATGTAAACATTTGAAATGGGTCTTTATTATGGCAGCAGCAGGTATGCACTACGATTTTAAAATGTGTATTATATATAGTTATATACATAACTACATAAATCTTTTTTTTTCCCACAAGGAAGCCATGCAACTTCAAAATTTGTATAGTCTAAAATGGCGTTCAGATGTGGCTAATTTCAGAAGAGTTCTGGGCTCATTTGAAGCAGCTCCCAAAACAAGCTTTAACTGCTGTAGTGTGTTTATGTGGTCTGGCCTGAGCCGCATGTAGGATTTGTTGCCAGGCATTTCTCTGCGTGATCTCAGTGAGGGAAAGGGAAGGAATAACACCATGCAGTTTTCCTTATGCCTGACAAAAATAGTCAGAAATTAGTCAATTCACACTTTACCACGCTTTATAACGGCCCCATGCATTACTTTACCTCCAGGAACTACTACTTAGTGTTCAAAACCAGTAGTAAATTCATACTGTTAACACCCAGTTATGATTATACTGCATTTTTAGACATGGTACAGTGACAATTCCTTGGTATTTTGGACTTATTTCATGGAAACACCATGTTTTATGGACATTTACCATGGTAAAACCTTGTAAGTATCTTAAAAACACAATAATGTGTCAATATTGTCAGTACTACACCAAAGTACGTATCAAAGCACCAAACACTGCATGTAAAATCAGCAGTGACAAATCATGGCCGTTTGCCCTCAGTCCATTTACAATTCGTGCAACCAGCCGTACGTGGCATCAGTATTTGTCGACGTGCATCTTTGTTTTCTCAGAGAGGGGCGTAATGGAGGGCCGCATCATTGATCTCCGCAGGGGGTCGAGAGATGAAACGCATCGGGCTGTCGGGTCATTTGTATCGTGATGACGTTCACAAACATTGCGCTGACTGTTCTCTGGCTTCAAAGCATTGGTTTCATGTCTGAAAACAGCTGTCCAGGTCTTCTCATGGTCAGCTGGAGATGAAGTGAAGATGTGTTGTTTCTATCAGAGCGATGTATCCATTCGGAATGGAAAGACCTGTGTGCTATATTTCTAGTTTTTTGAAGCCATACGATTTTGTTTTAATGTCCAATTTATTTATTTAGTTGCAGACTAAAATTAGATGCCATTTTAGTTAGAATAAAATGAACTAATAAATCAACAAATTAACAATACTGGTCAGTCAGGATTATTTATATATTTATTTATTTATTTTTATTATTTTATTTATTTATTTATTTATTTTTTTTTGCTGACTAAAATTAGATGCCATTTTAGTTTGAATAAAATTTACTAGTAAATTAAATGAACAATACTGATCACTTAAGATAAGTACTTAATATTTATATATTTATTTATTTTATTTTTATTGTTAGTATTACTATTAGTATTTTTTTTTTCCAGACTAAAATTAGATGCTATTTTAGTTCGAAAAAAAATTGACTAATAAATTAACAAAACTGGTCAGTTAAATTATTTATTTATGTATGTATGTATGTATGTATGCATTTATTTATTTATTTTAATTGACTAATAAATTAACAAATAAACAACACTGGTCAGTTAAGATTATTTATTTATTTATTTAGTGCAGACTAAAATTAGATGCTATTTTAGTTCTAATAAAATTGACTAATAAATTAACAAAACTGGTCAGTTAAATTATTTATGTATGTATGTATGTATGTATTTATTTATTTATTTTAATTGACTAATAAATTAAATTAACAATACTGGTCAGTTAAGATTATTTATATATTTATTTATTTTATTATTATTATTATTATTATTATTATTATTAGTATTATTATTAGTATTATTATTATTATTATTTTATTTATTTATTTATTTATTTTTGCAAACGAAAATTAGATGTAATTTTAGTTCGAATAACATGTACTAATAAATTAACAAACAAACAATACTGGTCGGTAAAGACTTTGATCTATCTATCTATCTATTATTTTTTCCAGATTAAAATTAGCTGCCATTATAGTTCAAATAAAATTGACTAATAAATTAACAAAAACAATACTGGTCAGTTAAGATTATCTATTGATCAATTGATTGATTGATTGATTGATTGAAAAAAAAATGAATAAAATTGACTAATAAATTAACAAATCATACTGGTCAATTCAGATTTTTTAATGTTTTTGAAAGTAGTTTCTTCTGCTCACCAATAGTGTATTTATTTCAATAAAAATACAGTAAAAATAGTAATGTTGTGAAATATTATTACGATTTAAAATAACTAATTTATGTTGTAATATATTGTAAAGCTGAATTTTCAGCATCATTACTCCAGTATTTAGTGTGACATCATCCTTCAGAAATCACTGTAATATGCTTATTTGCTGCTCAGTTATTATTAGTTATTATTGGTGCTCATTTATTAATTATATTACCCCATATTATCGTACTTACCAAAAATATTCGGGGGGAAAAAAAAATGCCTTGCCATCACAGGAATAATTACATTGTAAAATACATTATTTTAAATTTTAATAATATTTCAAATTTCAGTGTTTTACTTTTTTAACAAATAAATGCAGTCTCAGTGAGTTTGCATTCTTTCAAAAATATATATATAAAAAACACTTAATTATTTCTTAATTTTAATGTTAAGTTTTGGCTGTAACATCACAAAATATTGACTAAACAAAAAAAAAAAAATTTCATTTAGAAGAACTACGACTACAGCATATATTTTTGCAGTATGTAACAGAGCAGACTGAACATTTTTCAAAATATTTTCTTGTGTGTTCCACAGAAAAAAAGAAAGTCAGATTTGTAACAAGAGTAAATGCTGACAATTAAAATTTTGAGGTGAATTAATAATTTTATAATGACTTTATCTTTGGTCTGTTCTATGTAAAGTCCATGGGAAAGAATTATTTACAGAATTATACCGTTTCAATCAATTGCTCCTGCCGTCTAACCTTTGTCTCTCTGAAGACGATAAGCCTCTTCCACAAGAAAAGACTTTCACAACGCCAGCTCTCTGAACTACACAACATCACAGCTTTATGGCCAGTGTCGAAATCCCACAGAGATAAGACTCACACAGCCTTATATCACTGCGAAATTGGGTCTTCTTCAAACACTGACAATAAACTCCCAGCAAACTGATGCCAAGATTGAATTCTGACCATCCCAGATGGCCAAAACAGAGTCCACAATATTGTGCCAAATCAATCATATAGCAGTCATATGTTCAGTCTGCGGCGTAAATTAAATTCGCAAAAACTAAATATTGAGAATATTTCATTTACCTTAGTCTTGCTGTTTTGCTGACTACAGTACAGTATATGGATCCCGCCTAAACCAAATAAAAACGAACGCAGTTAAAAATCACACAATAAACTTCATTTAAAGGGAGAGTTCAGTCAAAAATTAAAATTCTGTCATCGTTTCCTGAGCATAATGACTTTACAAACCAGTATGACTTAAAATGACTTTAAAGATCTTTTAAAGGAGAAGTCCACTTCCAGAACAACTATTCACAAATAATTTACTCACCCCCTTGTCATCCAAGATGTTCATGTCTTTCTGTCTTCAGTCGTAAAGAAATTATGGTTTTTGAGTTAAACATTTCTGTATTTTTCTCCATATAATGGACTTCATTGGTGCCCCGATTTTGAACTTCCAAAATGTAGTTTAAATGCAGCTTCAAAGGGCTCTAAACGATCCCAGCCGAGGAAGAAGAGTCTTATCTAGCGAAACGATCTGTCATTTTTTTCAGAAAAAAAAAATTAGTATACTTTTTACGCACAAAAGCTCATGTAGCACAGGTCCTGGGATGCGCGTCCACGTACTATTGAATCACGTTGAAAGTTCACGCTGGGAACTACAGACCCAGTGTTTACAAAGCAAACGCGCAAAGACTAACGTCGGTTTCACACCGGATGCGTGCGCAGCATGTAAGCAGAGCAGAAGCAGCGCGCAGCCATTTTGCTTTCACACCGGCAGCGTTTGCAGCACGCACCTGAACCGCGTCTTTTGTACAGACTTCGCTATAATGGGTAGTTGGCATTGCTTTATTTCCATGTAATTGAGGTCAAGAAGCTTATTTTATTACTAAATTATTTTTTTAAACTTAGATTTCATCTGTGTTTTTGTTGACTTTGTTTTGCATGTAGTGAGAGTTGACAGAAGAAAGGCAATCGCGCTATATATGTTATTAAGAAGACTACGAAAAAGGATGGTCTTCTTGGCAGTTGCACTCTGAAAACTACCCGCCTGTGACACGTGCGTTTGTTTATAAGTGTCATCATGATGTCAGCATGACACCTGTTCTTATGGCAACATAAATATAGGCTATATATATAGGCTAATATAATAATTACATTTAATCAGTAATGTCAATAAAAAAAACAGTATAAATTAATTAAACTTGTTTTGGACGTTCGGGAAAAAAATATTTTTTATCTTGTTAATTACATAATACTGTGTTTACAACACGGTAGATATCATCAATGTACTTTTTGGGGTAAAACCGCTACTTTTTCCTGTGTATTTTGGCCATAATCAATACATCGCCACTGAAAGCGAGCGTACGCGACGCAGCAACGATTTTCAAGTTGTAGGAAAAATAAGATGGAGTTTTTCGCCATACTCTACTTTTTTGAGCCAGAGTACACAGACGATGAACTTAGACATGATTCATAGTAGTGATGGGAAGTTCGAATCATTTTACCGACTCGGACCTTTGAGTCTCGTTCAGCAAAATGAACGAATCTCTTTGTGAGTCATTTCGTTCATTTTAGCAAAATATAATTAAAATGTTATGTGTTACTTCTCTAACTCATCTACTGCTTACACAAACGTGGATCACACTACAAACAAGACAAAACTATAAAGCTATAAGAAACAGAAAAGATTAATTCATTGTTTACCTGGGTCTTTAGTCTATGATTAGCTCACCTCACCTCTTATCTGACAAGTTTTCGGGTTTGAGTCGTTCGTTCATCACGTGACAGCCCCATAAGATGAACGAACGACTCGAAAAACCTGAAGACTCAAAACAGGTGAACTAATTCCAGTACAGAAACTAATAGGATGTTGCGCATGCGCGACTGAAAGAATCACTCCCTGAGACGACTCGTTTTTCCCGAGTCACATTAAAGATTCGTTCAAAATAAAATAATTGTTCAAAAACGACCCATCACTAATTCGTAGCATCATGAACGCGCATCCCAGAGCCTGTGCTACACAAGCTTTTGTGCTTAAAAAATATACAAATTTTTATTTTTCGAAAAAAATGACCGATCGTTTCGCTAGATAAGACCCTTCTTCCTCGGCTGGGATCATTTAGAGCCTCTTGAAGCCGCATTTAAACTACATTTTGGAAGTTTAAAATTGGGGCACCAATGAAGTCCATTATATAAAGAAAAATCCTGAAATGTTTTTCTTCAAAAACCATAACTTTTTTACAACTGAGACAGAAAGACATGAACATCTTGGATGACAAGGGGGTGAGTAAATTATTTGTGAATTGTTGTTCTGGAAGTGGACTTCTCCTTTAAGGAGAGTCTCAACTGTTTTTGTATATCCATTATAAATAAAAATGCGTCCTAAAACAACACTGGACCCCATTAACTTTTTTACAAGTATTTGCCCTTAAAATCCAAGAAAAAATGTTGGAAAAGCTCGTTATAAAACCAGGCATTTTTCAGCACAATAAAACAGGCTGCTTTGTAAGGCTCTGGTGCAGACAGGGCAAAACGTAATTAGTGAACATACTCCAAATACTGCAACCACGCTTCAGTCTCCCTGGTGAGTTTCTGAACGATCCCTACAGAAATCAGGTTACCACGGCTCACTATTTCCTTCTCGCTCTCTGCCTTTCCTCAACGCTAAGAGCTTCAGAAACAAAAGATGGCACCCATGCAAACCTTGATATTCCATAACTTTACTGATTAAAATATGATCTGATGTAAAAAGCAATTCCCTTGGTACAGAAACATAGTGAATCTCAACAACGGCAGCAAAGCTTGAGGTTTAAGGTTAAGGCTGACAGATTTATGCTGTCAGAAACGATTTGTGTTTGGATTCCCTTTGAGATTTGTGATGAAAAGCCCAGTCGGACATTAATATCCTACAGATCATATACATACAGAAATATATACAAAAATACTGGTCTAATTATCATACCTTCTTTTAAGATGAGTCTTTAATCTAAAAGCAATTATATTAGACACACTGCACGAAGCAAATCTTGGTGGAAAAAAATTACAGTTGAGTTTTCCCCATGTGGAAGAGGCAGGAAAATCAATATTCATAATTGTCCCAATGTGTGCATGCATAATGTGGAATATTTGCATAAACAAGTAAGGATTTTGTTGGTGCTGTACTAGAGAAACATCACTGCGACTAATTACGCTGATGTCAAATGACTGTTCATTAGTTTAAATGTGAGCAGAATATCCCCAAATGTCATATCTTGATTTTTGCAAATTGATTTGCCATTTTTAATATCATGCATGTTTACTTTCTTTTATGAAAATTAGCAGAGGTGCATAGCAGTAAACTTAGTATTATTAAAAATCAAAAATATTTTATGAAAATTATATTTACTAGTCAAAGTACTACATTAAAGAGGTGAATTATGAATATTTTTGTCAATATTGTCAATTTTTCTAAACATATTTTGGTCCATAATTGCTTTTGTTGTTGTTGTTGTTGTTTTGGTTTTGTTTTTCTAGTAAAAAATTTTTGTGTTTAAGGTTTTCGTTTTCACAAAATATTGCAAATAATTTTCAACTTTATTTTATATATAATATAATAAAGTAAAATAAAACAATTAAAATAAATGTTTTAATTTTAATTTTAAATATATGAAACATTAAATATTTCACATATAGATAAATTATACATTAAATATGTAAAATAATTTTGACTTGATATATATATATATATATATATATATACACACACTACTGTTCAAAAGTTTGGGGTCTGTAAGACTTGTAATAGTCTTTAAAAGAAGTCTCTTATGCTCATCAAGGCTGCATTTATTTGATTAAAAATATAGAAAAAAAACAGTAATATTGCTAAATGTTTTTACAATATAAAATAATGTTTTTTATTTTAACATACTTTAAAATAGAATTTATTCCTGTGATGAAAAGCTGAATTTTTATCAGCTGTTACTCCAGTCTTAAGTGTCACATGATCCTTCAGAAATCATTCTAATATGCGGATTTATTATTAGAATGATCAGTGTTGGATAATATCAGCAGTTGTGCTGCCAAATATTTTTTGGAACCTGTGATTTTTTTTTTTCAGGATTCTTTCATGAATAACAAGTTTAAAAAGTACAGTGTTTATTCAAAATATAAATATTTTATAACAATGTAAATTATTTATTATTAACTTCCAATAAACTTTTAATTATTAACTTAATACATCCTTGGTGAATAAAAGTATTAATTTCTTAAAAAAGGTCTTAAAAATCAGGAATCTGAGGGTGCAAAAAAAAAATCAAAATATTGAGAAAATCACCTTTAAAGCTCTTCAAATTATGTTTTTAACAAATAATAAATAACCTTGAAAAATTTTAGGTTTTTATTGTTTTTTTTAAAAATGTTTATATAGTTTTTGCCAATTTATATGATAGTTATATCAGTTATTAGTTATAGTTATAAGTTGTAACTTTAGCACATCAGAATAAATTAAATTGAAAAATTTTAGCTTTCAGATTTTTGTTCGTTTGTATTAGTTAATTAGTTAATTCTGTTAGTTTTTGTTATTGTTGTTGTAATGATGGGTCAACAGAGCTGGGATCCATTTGCAGCATTTATTAAAGAGCGAGGTCAAACAGGCAGGGTCGGTACACAGATAGCAGAGCAAACGTAGGCAAGACAATACTCAGAGTCGTGAAGCAGGCAGAAGGTCAGGGCAGGCAGCAGACAGGGTAACAGTAACCCGTGAAACACAGCAGAGGGTAACAAAGGCAGGCAGCAAGGTTCAGATAACGAGTAACAGTCCAGTAATAGTCCACAATAATCCAACACAATGATAAACGCTCAGAAATGTCAGCCGGGGCAAAACAAGACTTCGCAATGAGGTAGCGGAACCCGGAAGTATTTATAGGGGCTAGACAGGAAGTGATAGTCCGGGGGGTCAGAGTCAGGTACGGGGCTGATGGGAGATGAAGTGAACAAAGGGAACTAGTATTCCGGTGATGGCGGCCTCTGGTGGCGATCGGGGGGAACCACAGAGGACGGGATCGTTACAGAGCCCCCTCCCTGCGAACGGCTCCTGACGTGAGGAGGCAGTTGACGCCGGGGTCTTCCACGAGGACAAGGGGCCGGCCTGTCCGGGTGATTGTGATGGAACTCGGCAGTCAGAGAGGGGTCTAAGATGTCCTTGGCGTTGACCCAAGATCTCTCCTCGGGGCTGTACCCCTCCCAGTCCACTAGGTATTGAAGTACCCCACCCCGGCGTCGTGAGTTGAGGATCTCGTTGACCCGGTACGCCTCCTCATCGTCGATGATCAAAGGAGGGGGTCCCTGCTCCCGGTCCTCGTCTAGGTTGTCCGCCCCTCTCGGAGCACCAGCAGCCTTGAGCAGAGACACATGAAAGGTGGGTGAGATACGGTATTCTGAAGGCAGGGCTAAACGGTAAGAAACTGGTGTAATCTGTCTTAAAACCTTAAAAGGACCCACGTACCTGGGACTGAGCTTGCGACATGGGAGCCTGAGACGGAGATCCCTTGTGGAGAGCCAGACCCATGAACCAGGAGCAAACTCTGGACCAGGTCGGCGATGGAGATCAGCACACCTTTTTTGTCTTCGTATGGCAACTTGTAAGTGCGTGTGGGCCGCATTCCACGTGGCCTCGCTCCTCTGCATCCACGTGTTGACAGTGGGCAGGTCAGAAGGGTCTCCTGACCATGGGAAGAGGGGCGGTTGAAAGCCCAACACACATTGGAAGGGTGTGAGTCCAGTGGCAGGTTTGCGAATTGAGTTCTGGGCATACTCGGCCCAGAAGAGAAACTTACTCCAGTCGGACTGGTTGCGATGACAGTAAGATCGCAGGAAACGAATGATCTCCTGGTTGAGGCGTTCTGACTGGCCGTTGGATTCCGGGTGGTATCCTGAGGTGAGACTTATGTTTACGTTGAGACTTTTAAAGAAGGCTGACCACAGGCGGGAGGTGAATTGAGGACCCCTGTCGGAGACGATGTCTTCTTGTAGTCCATAGAATCTGAAGACGAAATTGCATAAAGTCTCAGCGGTCTCTAAGGCAGTGGGCAACTTGGGAAGAGGTATGAGCCGGCATGACTTGGAGAAACGGTCAATCACAGTGAGAATGGTGGTATGTCCAGCTGAAGGGGGTAAATCCGTGACAAAGTCTATAGCTATGTGAGACCATGGTCTTTGCGGAGTCGGCAATGGCTGTAGCAGGCCTGCAGGGAGTTGTTTAGAGGGCTTGGTGATGCAGCAAGTCTCACAGTTCCTTACATAATTAATGGTGTCAATGCGGAGGGTTGACCACCAAAACCTATTAGAGACGAGTTGTAGTGTAACTGTGATACCTGGGTGACCAGAACTGGGATTATTATGGACGAGCTGTAGAACGCGCTCTCTTAGGGCCTGAGGAACATAGAGCTTGTCAGGTGGACAGTCTGCTGGCGGTGGATCGGTGGCTTGCAATTCCGTTACCTCCGTTATGATATCCCATTGTACAGGAGCGACGATGAGAGTGGCTGGCAAGATGGGATCCGGACTGAGCGTCTGGTACTCAGCCTCGTACAGGCGGGACAGGGCATCAGCCTTGGTGTTCTTGGATCCTGGCCGATAGGTAACAGAGAAGTCAAAGCGTGTGAAGAAGAGCGCCCACCTGGCCTGCCTGTGGTTGAGTCTCTTGGCGGAACGGAGATACTCTAGGTTGCGATGGTCTGTGAGAATGGTGAACGGAAATTTAGCTCCCTCGAGCCAGTGGCGCCATTCCTCCAAAGACGCTTTCATGGCCAACAACTCACGATTGCCTACATCGTAGTTCTGCTCTGCTTGAGATAATTTGCGTGAGAAAAAGGCGCATGGGTAGAGTTTGGGAGGATCGCCGTGACGCTGGGATAGCACAGCCCCGATTCCTGTGCTAGAGGCGTCGATCTCCACAATGAACTCGCGCTCGGGGTCTGGATGGTGGAGTATGGGAGCAGTAGTGAAACGTTCCTTAAGCAATTTGAATGCCTGGACAGCAGCTGGGGACCAAGACAGCCGCTTCACTCCCCTCTTAACCATAGAGGTCAGAGGAGCCGCCACCGAGCTGAAGTTCCTAATAAAGCGCCTGTAAAAGTTAGAGAATCCCAGAAATCTCTGTAACTCCTTAAGCGTGGACGGTTGAGGCCATCGCAGAACTGCCTGCACCTTGCTGTCATCCATTGCCACACCCTCCGAACTCACCACGTACCCCAGGAATGTGGTGGCAGTCTGATGAAATTCACATTTTTCAGCCTTGGCGAACAGATGATGAGAGATTAGGCGCTGAAGTACCTTCCTGACGTGCGATATGTGTGACTTGAGGGAATCAGAGAAAACCAGAATATCGTCCATGTAGATGATGACCCATCTGCCCAGCATGTCTCGGAAAACATCGTTAATGAAGGATTGAAAAATGGAAGGACTATTGACCAGGCCGAAGGGCATAACCCGGTATTCATAGTGGCCAGTAGAAGTAGAGAAAGCAGTTTTCCACTCGTCCCCCTCTCTGATGCGGATTAAGTTGTACGCATTGCGTAGATCTAGTTTGGTGAAGTACTTGGCACAAACTGAGCTGTTGACGGCGTTCTCTCTCCTCCGCGGTGAGGCGAGTGTGAGCTATCTGCATAGCCTCGGGCTCGGGAGTAGCTGTCGTCGGAGGGACTGATGGTGGCACACTTTTGCCGGTTCTTCTGGAGCGAACAAGGTTGTCGATGCGGATGGCCAGGTTGATAAGTTCATCCAGGGTTTTTCCCTCGTCCCGACAGGCCAGCTCAGCTTGAAGTTCGTGACTCAGCCCCTTGCGGAAGTGTAGCTTTAACGGATCGTCAGGCCACCCAGTTTGTGCTGCTAGCGTGCGGAAAGTGAGAGCAAACTCAGCCGCCGTACTTTTCCCCTGGCGCAGCGTCAGAAGTTGCTCACCAGCGCCCTCTCCTCCTTCGGGGTAGTCGAAAACCTCTTTGAAGCGTCAAAGGAATTCTTTGAAGGAAGAAAAGGTAGGGTGAGTCAGATCCCACACAGCCGTAGCCCAATCCAATGCCCTGCCGGTGAGTAGAGAGCAGACGAAAGCGATGCGGCTCTCCTCAGTAGGATACAAAGCAGGTTGCTGGGTAACAAACAACGAGCACTGTAGTAGGAAACCCTTACATTTGGCTGACGTGCCGTCGAATTTATCTGGGTAAGCCAGTCGGGGGCTGGCTATGGGGGCAGCCGATGAAGTGGACTGAGTCGGCGGCGTGACTGGTGACGGAACCGCCTCGGCTGTGGGTAGTTGCAGCGAACGCAGCGTCTTTACCATCTCTTCCGTGAGAGCGGTCAGGTGAGAGAGCTGTTGTTGGTGAGACGCTAGGACGTTAGCTTGAGCTGAGACCTCCGTAGTCAATCTGTAAACTGCTGCTGGATCGATTTGTGGCGAAGTCTTCTGTAATGATGGGTCAACAGAGCTGGGATCCATTTGCAGCATTTATTAAAGAGCGAGGTCAAACAGGCAGGGGCGGTACACAGATAGCAGAGCAAACGTAGGCAAGACAATACTCAGAGTCGTGAAGCAGGCAGAAGGTCAGGGCAGGCAGCAGACAGGGTAACAGTAATCCGTGAAACACAGCAGAGGGTAACAAAGGCAGGCAGCAAGGTTCAGATAACGAGTAACAGTCCAGTAATAGTCCACAATAATCCAACACAATGATAAACGCTCAGAAATGTCAGCCGGGGCAAAACAAGACTTCGCAATGAGGTAGCGGAACCCGGAAGTATTTATAGGGGCTAGACAGGAAGTGATAGGCCGGGGGGTCAGAGTCAGGTACGGGGCTGATGGGAGATGAAGTGAACAAAGGGAACTAGTATTCCGGTGATGGCGGCCTCTGGTGGCGATCGGGGGGAACCACAGAGGACGGGATCGTTACAGTTGTACATCAAGATAAATAAAAAATATATTGCTTGGGCAACTAGCTAAAATAAAATAAGTACAGTTATTACAGTTAATATTTTATAGTTTTTATATTTTACTTTAAATTTTTTTTCATTTTAATTTTAGTTTTACTGTGCTATTGTCATTTTTGTATTTTTTTTTTATTTTTATATGCCTGTAAAGTTTTTGTTAATTTATATTATCAATATTTAAGTTATTAGTTTTAGTTATTTTAGTACATTTTAAAATATGTATACATGTATACATTTTTTTGTTACCTTTGGTATTAGTTACAATACTATTAGTTATTAATTACATTACTTTTAGTTATTTTAGTACATCAAATTAAATTTAATTAAATTAGATGAAAATTTTCAGTTTTTGTTTTTTATAAATATCTATGTAGTTTCTTCTAATTTATATTATAGTTATATTAGTCATTTTAGTACATTACATTAAATTAACTTGAAAAAATTTTGTTTTTGTTGTTGTTTTTTTTTTTAATGTGTATATAGTTTTCACCAATTTAGTTATATCCGTTATTAGTTATAGTTAAGTTGTAATTTTAGTACATTAATTAGTTATTAGTATTAGTATTAGTTACAGTTATATTAGTTATAAATTCTATTAGTTTTAGTTATTTTAGTACATCAAGATAAAAAAAAATGTTGTTATTGCAATTACATTTTATAGTTTTTATACTGTACTTTAAATTTGTTTTTATTTTAATTTTAGTTAAAGATTTATCGTTTTATTGTCATTTTTAGTCTTTTTTTTATATGTACGTTGTTTTCTGCTGTCTTTTTTGCTGACAATTATTTTATTTTAAGCAGAAACAATGCTTTTACGGTTTTAATTACCTACAATAACACTGGTATGCAAAATATTCTATATAAAAATGACAATTTTTTTTTTCTTTTTTTTAAAATTATAATTATACTGAGTTGATTTTATTACTCATCATTTTTCTAATGTAATAAATGAGCTAAAATGACTACAGATTGACCCCCAAATCTCTGTGTCTCACATTCACTATAAAAGCCAAATCCATCCATCCATCATCAGTTTAAAGCCGAATGCGCTAATGGCAAAGCCACACACAATCAGTCCACGGCACAGCTTTCACACAAAACACTCCCTGGGCTGCCATCAATTTTAGCCATTAATTACAGCACTAATTTGCTGGAGTACATCTTTATAGCCTGTGTATATATATATGCAGGCACAGAGCTTCACAGAAACGCCTATAGATCTTATTCTGCTTAGGAAAGATCTTATTAAAATGGCCGCAAGCTGCGTTTGAAAGAGCTTAGAAAGAAGAGCACAGGCCAAGGTCGAGACGACCGTGAAAACACAGCAAGAGACGGACAATCACCTTACACACCTCCCTCAGAGGAACCAACATGTTCAAATGTAAAAAAAAAAGTGTAAATGACATGAAAATGATATACTTTCATTTTGTGAATATATGCTGCAAGTATTAATTTGGCTTAGTTACAATAGATATTATCATAAGTAGCTCTTTTCAATGAGGTTCATTAGTTAACATGAACTAAGAATGAATAATACTTCTACAGCATTTATTAATCTTAGTTAATTTCAGCATTTACTAATACATTATTAAAATCACAAGTTGTGATGCTTAACATTAGTTAATGCACTGTGAACTAACTTGAACAAACAAAGAACGACTCTATTTTTATTAACTAACATTAAAAAAATTGATAAACAGTGTAATAAATGTATTAATTTTTTGTCCATGTTCGTCAATACATTAGGCAATATTTCTTCTAAAATATAATAAAGTACAGTAATATATACAGTAAATAAATTATTATCATCTTTATTTTAGAATAATTTACATACTAAAAACAACTGTTAGTTTTATAATTTTCAGTTTTTTAAATACGTCATCGTTTTTTATATTATAGTTATATTAGTTATGTTATATAAGTTTTAGTTATTTTAGTACATCAAATTAAATTAAAAAAAGTTTGTTTGTCTATACACTTTATTTAAATTAAAGTTATTAAGTTATTATTTAAATTATTTATATTAGTTATTAGTTATATAAGTTTTAGTTATTAGTCCATCAAATTAAATTAAATTTTAAAAAAATTGTTTTTTTTTATGTCTATATACTTTAAAATAGTTAAGGTATTATTTAAATTATAATTATATTAGTTATTAGTTATATAAGTTTTAGTTATTTTAGTACTTCAAATGAAATGAAATGAAATTCAATTCAATTCAAAAAAATTAGTTGTAGTTTTTTATATGTCTGTATAGTTTTTGTTAATTTAAATTATAGCTATATTAGTTTTAGTTTTGGTTATTTTAGTACATCAAAAAAGTAAATTACATATTTATTTTTTTAATGTATTTATAGTTTTTGTTCATTTAAATTACAGTTATATTAGTTATAGTTATTTTAGTACATCAAATGAAATTAAATTATCAGTTTTAGTTTAGTTTTTATTTTTTTGTTTTTTTATATGTAGTTTTTGTTCATTTATAAGTCAGTTATATTTGTTATGAGTCATTTTAATTTTAGTTATTTTAGTACATCAAGTTAAATTAAAATTAAAAATTTTAGTTTTTAGTTTTTACATGTCTATATAGTTTTTGGAAATTATCTGTAAATTATAGTTATATTAGTTTCAGTTTTGGTTATTTTAGTACATCAAATTAAATTAAAATACAAATTTTAGGGGTTTTTTTAGGATCTATATAGTTTTTGTTAACTTAAATAGATATATTAGTTATGTTATATTAGTTTTAGTTATTTTAGTACATCAAATTAACTTTAGTTTAGTTTAGTTTTTTTTTAAATATGTAGTTTGTGTTCATTTATATGTCAGTTATATTTATTATAAGTCATTTTAAATTTAGTTATTTTAGTACATCAAGTTAAATTAAATAAAATATATTTTATATGTCTACATAGTTCTTGGAAATTTAAATTATAGTTATATTAGTTTCAGTTTTGGTTTTAGTATATTAAATTAAATTAAATGACAAATTTTACTTTTTTTAATGTCTATATATATGTCTATAAAATATCTATATTTTAATGTCTAGATGTCTTAATTATTTAATGTCTATTAAGTAGATATATTAGTTATGTTATATTAGTTTTAGTTCTTTATATTTATATTTATATATATATACACATATATATATATATATATATATATATATATATATATATATATATATATATATATATATATATATATATATATATATATATATATGTTTCTTCATTTATATGCCAGTTATATAGTTATATTTGTTATAAATCATTTTAATTTTAGAATATCAAGTTAAATTAAATAAAATTAAAATTTTACTTTTTATGAAATAGTTATAAATATTATACTATAGGCTATATAAGTTACATTTAGAAATTTATATACATATTTTTTCTTTTTTTTTGTATACATATTTACATCAAGCTTTATAAAACATAAAATATTATTTATAAATACATTATCTGATATTATGCAGACTTTAAAACTTACTTTTTAGTTTTTATATGTCTATATAGTTTTTGGGAAGAAATATAGTTATAAATAGTCATATAGATATTAATTATATTAGTTTCAGTTTTGGTTATTTTAGAACATCAAATTAAATTAAATTACAAATTTTAGTTTTTTTTAAATGTCTATATAGTTTTTTGTTCATTTAAATAAATAGTTATGTTGAATGTTAAATATATTAGTTATGTTATATTAGTTTATTTTTTAGTTATTTTTAGTTTAGTTTTTAATATTTTAATATTTTATTTCAGTTAACATTATTGTTATTTTTTTTCAAGTAACAATTTTTTAATGGTTTTGGTTAACTATACTAACCTTGGTATACATAAAATAAAATTAAAAAATGCAATTAAATTAAATTAAACAAAAAACTAAACTGAATTTAAGAAATGTCACAAAATATATACTACGTAAGTAAAATGATTTCTTTGAGACTCGACATGGTTTAATGAAGTGATAGAGTATCTGTGTAACACGCCACCGTTTTTAATTAAATTCAGCTTGTTCCTGTCACAGTGTCATCATGGTCTGTTTCCTGCCAGTAAGTCTTGGCACAGCAGACGGCGTGATGTGTCACACACAGCTCACCAATGTATTACAGACGAGAGCTGTGCCTCTACAGGGGCTCAAACACACAGCCAAGAACAAAGAGTAATTAAAGAAAACGTCAATTTCAATGTTCTTCAGCCTCTCCTCGTTACGAAGCCTTAACCTCACACTCTGACTACTCAAGTGCATGAGGAAAAACACTTCCCTGCAGGTTAACGCAATTAAATTGGTATTTATAGCTCGGTAATCAAATCGCAATCTGTGTGTTTGTTTCAGAGCATTACAAATTTTTAAAAGCTCATTTTAAAGCTAATTTTGTTTTTAAATGACATATGAAGGCCTGTAGAGGTCATATGAACCACATGCCTTGAGCTTTGGTGCTCATTTGGGAAAACCAGGTTTGAATCCTGCATGCAACACATCCAAATCTGACTTCTCGCTCCAATATTTCTAGCCAAAGTGGCATAAATTCCCCAAAGATGCATCAACACCACAAGCTGAATGAAAATGAGTCTGACATATCTATAAGCACAAATCAAAATCTAGTTAGACAGAGTTAGTAAAAGCAGCTGCCAGACTCTGACGGCGAGGATCTGCGCTGTCACACGTCCGCGAGCGAGAGCGATCGCATGCGTATGTCTCTGTGAATGCAGACTGCTGCTGTTTTAATAAGCAGTGAGTGATTTGTACATGTCAGAGAGTCTAGTCTGTAGATCCTGACCCAGCTCAGGCTTCATTACACAGCGGTGCGATAAATCCACGCTCGCGCCCTCCATAACAATGCTAAATCACAGAACAAATCATCCCCGTTGACTGAAATTGATTTCCCCTCTTTTATGTCTAGAGACCATTTTGAAAATCTAATCAACCTCAGCTGTCAAGGCAGCTAGATCATGTCTGAAAATGTCTCTATGCACTGGCAACATCATGCGGGTTTAAGCAAAAACAACCACATATCCATGTAATATCTTATACATCACTGTTAAGATATCGACTAGAACATTAAAGGGGTCATCGGATGCCCATTTTCCACAAGTTGATATGATTCTTTAGGGTCTTAATGAGAAGTCTATAATATACTTTGGTTAAAAATTCTCAATAGTAGTGTAAAACAACACCCTTTTTACCTTGACAAATCAGCTCTTCAAAAATCATCCCATTCTGGTCGAGGCTGCTTTAAATGCAAATGAGCTCTGCTCACCCCGCCCCTCTCTTCTCTCTGTGGAGAGACGAGCCTGTTTACTTTAGCCGCATTTAGCCGCTAATTAGCACATTATTAGGAAAGGTGATCGCAAAGATTCATAAAAAAAACCCCTTATACTCACTTCTGCTGTAAGTGAAGCTGGATCATGAATGATTCCCACAAATATAGACGGATATACAGTCATGTGAAAAAGTTTGGACACCCTATTGAATTTCATGGTTTTCTGTATCAGGACATAAAAAATTATCTGGTCCTTGGCAGGTCTTAAAATTTGGAAAATAAATCCTCAGATAAACATCATCACATGACATATCACACTGTGTCATTATTTATTTAAGAAAAATACAGCCAAGAGGGAAAGGCCATGTGTGACAAAGGTAGGACTCCCTATGAGTCAATTGCCTGTAGCAGCAATAACTTGAAGCATTCATTTTCTATATGACTTTATCAGTCTCTCACATCGTTCTGGAGGAATTTGGACCAGTCTTCTTTTCAACGTTGCTTCAGTTTATTTAGGTTTGTGGGCATTTGCTTATGCACAGCTTTCACCACAGCATTTGAGTCAGGATGAGCTCTGGACTTGGACTGGACTATTGCAACACCTTGATTCTTTTCTTTTCAGTCATTCTGTTGTAGATTTGCTGGTGTGCTTGGGATCATTGTCCTGTTGCATGACCCAATTTTGGCCCAACATTGTATGTCGGACAGATGCCCTCGCATTTGACTCTACAATACTTTGATATACAGAGGAGTTCATGGCCAACTCAATGACTGTGAGGTGCTCAGGTCCTGTGACTACAAAACAAGCCCAAAATGATCAGCCCTCCTCCAGCATGCTTGTCTTTTGGTATGAGGTGTTTGTGCTGATATGCTCTTTAGGTTTTCACCAAACTTGGCGCTGTGCATTATGGCCAAACATCTCCACTTCGGTCTCGTCTGTTCAAAGGACATTATTAAAGGACTTGTGTTTTGTTCAGATGTAACTTTGCAGACCTAAACTGTGCTGCAATGTTTTTTTTTTAGATAGAAGAGGATTTCTTCTGCCAAGCCTTCCAAACATGCCATTTTTGTCCCATATTTTTCTAATGCCATTGTCATGAACTTTATCATTTAACATGTAACTGAGGCCTGTAGAGTCTGAGGTGTAGATCTTGGGTTGTCTGCCATTTCTCTGAGCTTTACACGGTCTGATCTTGGGGTGAATTTTCTGGGACGTCCACTCCTGGAAGGAGAGGTGTCTGTTTTAAATGTTTTCCACTTGTGAATAAACATCAAATTGTTTGAAAATGGCCGTATTACTCTTCTCAGATTGATGGCAGCAACAATTGCTTCTCTAAGATGATTGTTGATGTCTTACCTCCTTGGCATTGTGTTAACACACACCTGAAGGCTCCAGACCAGCAAACTGTCAAAGCTTATGCTTTTATAGAGGCGTTCAGACCGATGATGATCAGTTAATCAAAGGTATTTGATTAGCAGTGCTTGACTGTGATTTACCCTCTTAATTCCAGTGTTAACAGTAAGGGTGTCCTAACTTTGTCACACATGGCTTTTCCATTTTGGCTTTATTTTTGTTCAGTAAATAATGACATGGTGCAATTTGTCATGCGTTGTTGTTCATGTGAGGTTTTATTTTCGAAATTTTAAGAGCGGCCAAGGACCAGTTTTGTTTTAATGATGTCCTGATTCGGAAAATCATGGAATTCAGTAGGGTGTCCAAACTTTTTCACATGACTGTATGTAGATCGGGAGGCGCATTCCCTTCACAAACAAACGTTATCCACTGCATCTTCAGCGGCTCAGATGTCGGGAGTAAATGACGACCACTATGTTCATTATTACATCCAGCAACACAACACCACAATCGCTCAGTCGGAGATATTCTTGTCTAACCTACATCCTTGCTCCAGCATCGAAAACAAAAGAGGTCGGACTGTTACAGCTGATCTGAGGTAAGACGCTCATGTCAATCAACTATTGTGGGAGTGGCCTCTGTCGGTGTGACATCACAACGACAGGCATCTGAGAACGGCTTGATTTGAAAAAGGGAATATTATTTTTACAGATTAATTAAAAACCACTGCATGGATTTGTATCATTATAGGGTAGATTGTGTACATACACTGCCAACACACATTAATGTTCAAACAACATGAAAAAGTGAACTTAGCATCCGATGACCCCTTTAATGTATTTATATATTCATTGATGCACTTTTCATTCATATATTTAAACAATAAGTAACAAACATACTGCTTTTAAATGAATGAATATATGATAAAATACACTGTAATCTTTAATTACATCGCTTAATAGTTATTAAAAAAAAAATAATATTCAGAAAAGTAATATTGCTCATAAGCCTACAGTTTACAGTTGCCAAGTCTGATTTGCAGTTATGAATATTATACAATAGGCTCTAAAATACATATAGAAATAATATTATTTCTAATACTGCAACTTTGTATACATATTTACATCAAGCTTTATAAAACATAAAATATTATTTATAAATATTATATTATATAGACTCTAAAATACATATAAAAATATTGCATTATTATTAAATAATTTATACATAATTTCTAGTATTGCATTTTTAATTAATATATACATCCAGCTTTAATTAACAGCATAAAATATTACATATAAACACATTATATTATATTATATTTTATTATATCATATTATATTATCTCTAAAATACATTTCTAATTTTGTAATTAGTTTTTTTTGTATATATATTCACATCAAGCTTTATAGAGAATCACAAAAGACATAAAAATGATAGTTTCTAAGATTGACATCCACCTTAATATAACATCATAAAACACCACATATAAATTATTATATTATGCTATAAAATTCTAATATTGCAATTATTTGTGTGTGTGTGTGTGTGTGTGTGTGTGTGTGTGTATACACTTGTTCTTGCTACATTGGATACATAAGGATAGTAAAACCTGTAATTTTTGACATGGTGGGGACCATCCCCACAATGTAAAAAAATGATTAAAAATAGTAAATGATGTTTATCTGAAAATGTAAGAATGCAACCATGTTTTCTGTAATGGGAAGGTTTAGGGTTAGGGTTGGGTTAGGGGATAGACAATGTTGTTTGGTCAGTATAAAAACTATAGAAGTCTATAGAAAGTCCCCACAATTCACAAAAACAAACGTGTGTGTGTGTGTGTACTTGTTCTTGATCGTTTTGCTAGATAAGACCCTTCTTCCTTGGCTGGGATTGTTTAGAACCCTTTGAAGCTGCATTTAAACTACATTTTGGAAGTTCAAAATCGGGGCACCAATGAAGTCCAATTAAGTAAATTATTTGTGAACTGTTCTGGAAGTAGAGTTCTCCTTTAATATAGCACCATAAAATATTACATATAATTATATTATATTATATTATATTATGCTCTAAAATATATATATGTAAAACTAACAAATTCTAATATTGCAGTTATTTTTGTATATATTGACATCCATAATAGAGAACATCATAAAATATTACATTTAGTATAACTATATTATATAATATGTAATATAACAATATTATGCTCTAAAATACATACAAAAAATATATATTTTGATATATTTTTGTTGGGGTGGGCTTACATTACAGATTTGTGAGTTAATTAAATATTGAAAATCTCACACATTTTAATTACACTAAAATTATTATGTAGAATATCGGTTATAAAGCTTCTTTAGGAAAGTACATATACAAAAGCAAAAAATTATAAAACAACAGTAAAAATTATTTTTCTGATTCTGCAAGCGGAGTGTAATGAGACATACTGTATGAGAGCGCTAGTACAACGAATGTGTGTGTAAGTGGTGTTTATCCTGACACAAGCAGCAGCAGCTGCGTCAAGCTCTGTGTGTTACACTTGTCGACAGTAATAATCAGCTCTGTCTCCTCAATTGAACAGCGGCCTGACAGTTTCACCAGGAACACACACCAATCCAATTAAGCCCTAATTCAGTGTTGCAAGGTCCATTGATTACAACTGCCTCTGAGTAATAGAACGAGCAAGCGGCGAGACGACCTCAGAAATTAGGCACGCGACCCGGGAGGTTTCAGGGTGTCAGAACGTAATGTCGAGGCCAATGAGGGTGAATCTGCTTTGGAGACTCTGATTGCTTTCTTCTGTCAGACTCCACAATCATTCAAAGTCACACAGATAAGTGCTTTCAGAAAATAGATGTTGTTAAGCTACATATGACAGAGGACGCAGAATGATACTTACACGGGTGTAAACGTGGCTCTGGACTAGGCGTTGGAGTCTCATCTGTTGGAAAGATTGTCTTGCCACTTGCCAAAATAAGTTGGAAATGATCCCTAGTTGTTTTGTTGACAAAACAATTTCACCTTGAGAAGAAAGACGAGGACTGTCATCAATAAGGAGTGCCTTGATTATTAATAATGCATGTTTACTAACTCAAATACATGCAAGTGTAATCCTCTTAGCTAATAAACCTGAATTATAATCTGAAAAGGTCTCACCATTTGATGCAGGGCATCAGTGGACATTTCAGCTCCAGGAGTCTTGAAGTGGTGGTACTACCATCTCTTCAATCCCTTTCTTAAAAGATTCCTCGGCTCCAGTTAGCAGAAGCTAAAGATTACAGTTTATAAAGCTTTAAATATTGATATTTTTATTATACAAACGCATTGATTTGCTTCAGAAGGCCTTTATTAAACCCCCGGAGCTGTGTGGAGCACTTTTTATGATGGATAGATGCACTTTATTGGACTTCAAAATCTCAACACCCATTCACTGCCATTATAAAGCTTACAAGAGCAAAGATATTTTTTATATAACTTTGATTGTATTGCTCTGAAAGAAGAAAGTCATATACACCTACTGTAGGATGGCTTGAGGGTGAGTAAATCATGGGGTAATTTTAATTTTGGTGTGAACTTTTCCTTTAATGTAGGTTTCATATGGTTACATATTTTAGGAATTTAAAATTTAATGATGCAAAAATGTCATGCGGTGTAGCCAAGTAAAAAGTAATAGCTGTTTCTTTTGACTATGGATGCATGTGAGTGTACACATCTTATTCACAATTTTTTAAACATTTTCAAAAAATATATTTTTTTATAAATATCATGAATTATTAATTCATTAATATAGTTACATTTTCTAGGAGTTGCACCACATGACATTTTACAACCTAAACTAACTTTGTATTGTCATTATAAGGTCTGTCAGGTGTCCTCGCTATGACATCACTTCCCTGTTTCTTTTTTTTTGTGCATGTATTTGCATGTTGGTCATACCACATGACTTTGATTTGGTGGATATTTTCCTAAGAAATAAAAAAATATGACAAACTACTTTTTAAGATTTTCTTTTCAAAAATGTATTCTTTTAATGAGTTTTGTTTCTTCATTAGTATAACAGCACGGTTGTACCACCCTGACATTTTTTACTTTATGCACCAGAAAAAATGACATATATACACTACCAGTCAAATGTTTTTGAACAGTAAGATTGTTAGTGTTTTTTAAAGAAGTCTCTTCTTCTCGCCAACCTGCATTTATTTGATCCAAAGTGCAGCAAAAACAGTCCAATTCTGAAATACTGATTTTTATTTGCATATATTTTAAAATGTAATTTATTCCTGTGATTTTAAAGTTTTTTTTATCATAATTTTTCCAGTCGTATGATCCTTCAGTTAAAAAACATTTATTAATATTTTTATTATGTTGAAAACAGCTGAGCAGATTTTTTCAGGTGTTTGATGAATAGAAAATTCACAAAAAAAGCAATTATCTGAAACAGAAATCTTTTGTAACATTATAAATGTCTTTATCTTCATCACTTTTGATCAAGTTAAAGTGTCCTTGCTAAATAAAAGTATTAATTTCTATAATTTAAAAAAAAAAAAAAATGGTGTAGTGTATAATGTTACAAAAGCTTTTTATTTCGGATAAATGCCGATCTTTGGATCTTTCAAAGAATCCTGAAAAAATGTACTCAACTGTTTCAAATATTGATGATAATAATAATAATATAAAAACTTTTTTACTTTTTTAACTGATTTACTGTTTCTTGAACAATAAATCAGCATATAAGAATGATTTCTGAAGGATCATGTGACACTGAAGACTGGAGTAATGATGCTGAAAATTTAACTTTGATCACAGGAACAAATTACATTTTATAATATATTCAAATAGAAAACAGTTATTTTAAATAGTAAAAACATTTCAAAATTTTACTGTTTTTGCTAATCAAATAAATGCAGTCTTGGTGAGCAGAAGAGACTTCTTTAAAAAAAAAAAAAAAACATTAAAAATCTTACTGCTTAAAAACTTTTAACTGGTAGTGTATATATACTAAAATTTATTTTAATTCAGAAATTAAAAACATAGAATTAATTACATGCACAACTTCTATGTACAAATGTAATTGTTAATGTATTTGAGAACAAATTAATAAATAAGCCAAAAAACAGCATAATGTCATTGACCCATAAATGTTATCATCATGTTATCATCAAGACAATTGGGGCTCTAAAACGCTGGTCTACTATTGAGTAAAGAGAAAGCAAACATGTTGTGTTTGAAATAATAACCCTCATCCAAACTGACCTGTGTGATGGTATCAGTACAGACTGAATTTCCCTCCAAAACATCTTCAAGTCTCAGGTGGACCCAGGAAGCAGAACCTTCTAGTAGAGAACCAACCTCCTTGTCTTCAATCCTGATCCATTCTCACTGCATAATGAGAGAAGAAAAACAAAAACAAATGTGGTGAAAAAACTTCTGTTAATTAGAATCCAATTATAGCATTGCAGCTGGTTTGTACTGCATATGGAACACATAGCGCATATATACGTTTTTTGTTGCTATAGCTGCAGTCAGAAGGTTACTGGTTCCCACAAACAATTAAAGGCATTATAAAGCATCATCCCACATGTTTCTTTGATATGCATGCAATGCATATGTGCTTTGGTCTGTTCAGCAATAAAATACAAATGCTTTTGTATTGTTTGCATTCCATTACAGAACACTTTGCTCCTTTACTATGTGAATGCACAGCAAAACATGTATCAATTTCCCTTGATGTCTCGTATCAGTGATCAAAGGCCACTGCTTTGAACTTCAGCCAGGAGCTGTCCTATCTTACAACAGCACTTTCCTTGTGTCTTTTTTCTTCCGAAGTTCGTTACCAAGATATTGTGGCCACTGCAAAAAAGGGTCAAAGTCTGCAGAGGCAGCATGCAGCGTTCATAACCTCATTCAAAACACTGAACATATGGTTAGTGCAAAGCTGTGAAGTGCAATACCTAAAAATCAACTTTGCTGAAGAAACATACTGACTATAGAGGAATTTGCACACTGCAAAGTGTCTCAAGGTGGGACCGAACTTTGGGATCTCTTGGAATCAAGGTAAGGAGTCATTCATAATATGTGACCCTGGACCACAAAACCAGTCTTAAGTCGCTGGGGTATATTTGCAGCAATAGCCAAAAAACATCATTTTATGGGTCAAAATTATAGGTTTTTCTTTTATGCCAAAAGTCATTAGGAAATTAAGTAAAGATCATGTTTCATGAAAATATTTTGTAAAATTCCTACTGCAAATATATCAAAACTTAATTTTTGATTAGTAACATGCATTAGTAAGAGCTTCATTTGGACAACTTTAAAGTTGATTTTCTCAATATTTTGATTTTTTTGCACCCATAGATTCCATAGATTCAAATAGTTGTATCTCGGCCAAATATTGTCCTATCCTAACAAACCATACATCAATAGAAAACTTATTTATTATTTCAGATAATGTATAAAGTATAAAATTTGTGGTCCAGGGTCACATAGGATTCAACTGTTTCCATTTTTTGTGACGTAATTGTATTTTTTTATTGGCACACAACGCTAAAACAAACTACTTTTGGAAACTACTGGAAAAAAAAAAAATAAATAAATAAATAAATTACAGAAAACAAGTAAATGGAGCAGGATATTAAAAAAAAAATAATACAATGCAAATATGCACATATTTAACAGACAAGCACGTCCTTATACATCATAAACGTCAATAAACCAGTTGCATGATTAAATTATGGATTGTCTTGTGTATAATTGGACTCGAATCATGACTAAAATGCACGGTGTGATGGATCAGTTCACACAATCATCCATAATTATTTGTGAAGGTCAGGTGTGTGCGTAAGTCATGCCAGCGTTTTTATCTTAAGTCAGGAAACGGTGAGTTATCAATGATGCTATTTAACATAGCTAACCAACACAATATCACTGTTTACATCCTCAAACACTTGCTATTAATACACCAAAGCAAATTAACATAATTTACGAGTGCAATAAACCACTTGCACTTTGCAAGCGTCTCAGGAAGAACTAGTTAGTAGCGCTTGACTAGTTCACACACTCTGAAAAAAACCTCTTAAAACTTACACACGACTAAACTCCTTCACTGTGATATAAACATGATGATTGAGTAACGTTAATGGTACTTCGCTAAAAGCGACCACACTTACCATTTTCGTCGAGAAAATGGTGAGAAAATCTCCAAACATGAGGGGATGGACGATTTTTTGGGCACTTGGGCCAGTAATTTGCCAGCACACCTTAGCAACATGCTAATAGTCTCTCAGAAAGCCTTAGCAACGCCCTGGCGCAGTGGCGCCAACTAGTTTAGCATTGAAAATTGCGTTTTGACACGAAACAAAACACACCGTAACAAAAGTAGATGTATTATTTTTTTTAAATTTAGGCTATATCACACATATTTGGTTCAGAATGAGTCACAAATTGAACTGTAATGTGATTTGACACATATAGTTAAGTCACAATTTGCTGAAATTTGCTATATGTGCCATTCTACAGAATTGGTTCAAAGTTGAAAAACGACTTGAAAAACAGTGTAATTTCCCAATAATTTTGTATGTATGCATTTTTTGTTCTATTTTATTAAAATGTTCTCAAAGGTAAATCAATAACAATGATAATTTTAACAATATTTCAAGTGTGATTTATGAGATTTTTGTATTTTGAATCCAATTTTTCTTTTTAAAAGGCATAAAGTTGATCATATTGATTTCAAAGTCAATGATTCATTAGTTTGAATATACATTGAACCAAACACTATCATAACATCTTAGTTGATACCTCAGTATAGTTTATTTTTGCCAAAACGTCCCATGTTTCAGTCGTGACTGCACATTTTCAGTAGTAACTAATGTCTTGGTAGCGACCACAATCACATTACACAATTTTAACCCACGTACTAAAACATACTAAAATAATAATATATATTAAAAAAAAATGCATAACTGTACTAAAATTTTGTTTATTTTTCCCAAATAAAGAATTATGTGTTCCCTTTTGTCACTACCGAAACAATGATGACATGTTTTAGTCGTGACTGTTTCGGTAATAACAATTTTAGCTCAAAGATGCTAATGAGCACATGGTTAGCTAGCACAGTTCTGAACAGTTGTACACATATAAAAACTAAATATTATGAAATAACTCCCAAAAAAGTGTGTTTAAGTAGAAAAATGGTGTTCGGTAGTGACTGTCTTTAAAGTTACACACAGATTTTATTTTATTTTATTTTATTTTATTTTATTTTTTTATTTTTTTATTTTTTACTTCACTTTTACTTCGAAATATATTTTTAAAAACAACAATGGAATAAAATGCAAAAATTATTTAAATATAATTTTCATAAGTTGAAATTTAGGGGTTAGGGTTTGGGAAAGCCACCTCCCAATTGCAAGTACCCACTAAATGTTGATTTTATATATATTAGGCTTACTGATATTTTAAATATTATTGTGGGTTTCAATATATAATAAAAAGATCTTAGTAAATACCTAAGATTCAAATTCATCAAATGTTTTTCAAATGAGTTTTTTGGTTGTGGGACAGCAGTTTGCACCAATTCTGTAGAATGGCCCATATAATATTTAGCTTTAAAGGAATAGTTCACTCAAAAATGAAAATTACCCCATGATTTACTCACCTAAGTGTATATGACTTTCTTCTTTCCGACGAATACAATCAAAGTTATATTTAAAAAAATGTCCTGGCTGTTGAGATTTGAAAGTCCAATAAAGTGCATACATCCATCATAAAAAGTACTCCACACAGCTCCAGGGGGTTAATAAAGGCCTTCTGAAACAAATGAATGCATTTGTGTAAGAAAAATATCAATATTTAAAACAACAGTTAGCGGAAGCTATAGATTACGGTTTATTAAGTTTTAAATATGGATATTTTTCTTACACAAATGCATCAATTCACTTCAAAAGGCCTTTATAAAATCAGTTTGTTCAGCGCAAGAAAAACAAGAATGATTTTTTAACTATATCTACAAAATGACCAACAACAACGTGCATCAGGTGTGTTTTTGCTCAGTTTATAAAAATGCGTTGTTACATATTTTATCATAATTGTACAATACTTTTTTGTACATGCAATTTAGCCAGTTTTATTGTAAATGAAAACCAAGTGTCTATATTAATTTAATACATTTTAACGGACATCAGTGCTGGCTGGCTGCGTCTGAAATCGCATAATTATTTAACTACTAATTTTTCTAAAAAAGTGACCTATGTTCTTTAGAAAATTAATGCATTCACCATGTTTTTGTTGTTTTTATTATTGTATTGCATCAGCGTGGAATATGGGAGTAATGATTGTGTTTAGATGTACCATTTTCAGTTTTCATCTTTCATATTTCACATACTTTATCTTTATTAACTCCAGCTGCGTCTCTTCTCCATGTATACTTAGAAATTCACTGTCAGCTAATGCAATGGCAGTCTCTGTTGTCACCTGACCTTCTTTATCCTCCACTAAAAGCCTTACTGTCAATGGCACGGCACCATGGAGATGTTTTCTCGGTAAATGGTGACTGGAGGTCGTCCCCAGAGCCCTTGAGTGATGGTGCCTCATATGAAGTCATTACAGGCAGCATCCATCTTGGGCTGTGTGCTCAATGGTGTTGCCTCCTTAATCAGTTTCATCCTTGTCGAAAGCTCCTGTGGACGCTGACAGGATCCCATTTAGGTTTAACCTGCCAGAATGAATCTACGCGGTTTCAAAGGCCACCCACAATGGTGGATTCGCAGTGTAATTCTGTTGGGGTCTTTGTTACGAAAGCTCAGTCCAGTGTGTTAAAATGTGTGAATGTAGCTGTAGGAGGGATATTACACAGATCAAGCTTCTGCGTGTGTCAGCCTGACTCATTATGAAAATAAATAGAGCGGTAAGATGGTTTCATGTCTGAGGTGAATGGTGCACTGTATCTTTTTTTGGTTTGAAATTGGAGAGGAAAGATAGGATAGTCAAAGACTGGGTAGATCCTGGTACGTTTTATAATTCATTGTCAAAGTTATTTGGAAATTAGATGTGTCAGAGGTTTCCACACAAAGGTGTTTGATGGAACTAACCGTTGACCTTCTACAAACCAGATATAAGCAAACTTTCAGGCACATTTCCATGATGTAATCAGAGCTCTTCAAAGCATTCTTTGTTCTGCGGCCTTTAGTTGTAAATCCTGCTTTGCTTTGTCTCCGGATTTTTTTTTTTTTTGCCCTTTCCCAAGTTCTCGGCATTGTTATGAATGGATTTTTGTAACTTTTCTTAACCATCTTTGGATGTAATCCCTTCATAATGAGGGCAACAATGCAGCTGAAGGTTGCAAAAACCTACAGGTTTACGCAAACTTATGAAGGGGGTGTGGTCAGTGGGTGGGTGTGGCAAGGGGCATGGCAATACACCTTAAAGGAACAGTTCAGTAGAAAAATTATATGCCTTCAGGCCATCCAAGATGTAGATGAGTTTATTTGTAAATAAGAACAGATTTGGATACATTTACATTACATAGATGGAATTGCAGAATCCAGTCATAAAAATGGAATTTACTGTATAATGCAGAATGTCATGGAATTTGCTAATTTTTTTATGGATACATCAAAAGTATGTTCGCTTAAAACGCAATATGGACTAGTGTCTGTGAATATTAAGATGCAAAAATATCATCTAAATATGAATCCTGCATGTTCTATGTGTCTCTGTGTGAGTGAATGGTGGAGACGCACACACATAATGAAGCGTGCATGACACTTACAGTGTTTTCAGCCTCTTCTGTCTCAATATATGAGTATATGAACACTGACACAATTTCTAGAACTCCTCTGAGAGTCACTTTATGAGCATTTGACCGTTTTTTTTTTTTGAGAAAAACTATTGTCGTATCAAATACAAACAGAAACTCACAGGTCTTCACAGCAACATGTCAAAATAAAAGCTTGGTTTAACTTTAAGAAATGTTGACAGAAATGTTACTTAATGTAATTATAGTACTACTGCTACTACTGAAATTATTATTAAATCATTATTTTTAAGAATATTTGCCAGAATTTAATTAGCAGAAAAATGTAAATATATCTGGAAAAAAATAATTAAATAAAATAATAATGTTTTTTGTTTGTTTTTGTTTGTTTGTTTGTTTGTTTGTTTTAATAAAATCAATTAATTAGAGATGATTTTGATTTTTAATATTTAATGAAACCATTAAAATGGAATCCAGAAAATGAATAAAAAACTGAATTTGGTAAAAGTAAAACTGAATTTGCGAAAAACTAAATTATTACATAAAAATATAAGGCATTTAAAAAAATAAATAACAAATATTAGAAACAGTATAAATGTATACAATAAAAATCAGTTATCAATTATATATATTTATATATAAATATGTATGTTAATTTTTAAATAGCTACACATTAACTATATATATAGTATAAATTATGATATATATTTTTTCTCACAACTGCGACTTTATTTCTTGAATTTCTGGCTTTTTTCCGCACAATTACGACTTTTTATCTTGCAATTTTGACTTTTTTTAAGCAATTGCAAGTTTATTTCTCACAATTGCGAGTTTATTGTGAGATTTTTCTCGCAACTCTGACATATATATATGTGTGTGTGTGTGTGTGTGTGTGTATATATATATAGTTAATTATAAAATTTTGTTTTATAATTGACTACTTTTTATAGTTTATATATTTAAACATCTAAGCTTACAATCTTGTACAATAACATAAACAAACACAAACACATATTTATTTTAAGTATTTTATGTATTTAAAATGTGTATTTATAATTATTAATAATATAAAATTTAAAATTTTATCAGCTTTGTTGTGATTCATTGTAATTACAAAAATGAATAAAAAATTACTTAGATTAGTAATATATTTTGCATCATGAAAATTTAACATGTAAAATGTATGAATTCTATAACATGACAAACCATAAATAACAAATATTAGAAACAGTATCTATATATAATAATAATAATAATATATAATTTTTTAATGTTAATTTATAATAGCTACACACACACACACACACACACACACATCTATCATTATTTATTCTATAAATGTAACGTTTTGTTTTTATAATTTAAAGTTTATTATATATTTAAATGTTTAAGCTTATAGAATTTGAGAAAAAATAAAATGTCATACAGTCTTAAAAATGTTAAACTTTTGATATATTTTAATATAGTAAGTTTCATGATTTTAAATAATTCAACATGCTTTCCAGTAAATACAATTTCATTTAACCATTAAAACAGAGTCTAGATTACATTTCAGAAAAATTACTTAATATACACATACACATAGAATCACTTGCTTACCAATGGATCCTCTCAAGTGAATGGGTGCCGTCAGTCCAAACAGCTGATAAAAACCTCACAATAATCCACAA
>VONZ01002028.1:0-75221 GCA_012976165.1 Labeo catla | reverse complement strand
TATTCCTAAATCGGGATGTTTCCTCACCTCATAAATTGAACCCATAATCCAGGATTTAAAGGTATAGTTTACCCTAAAATGGAAATGGAAATCTCATTTATGCATGCTTATGTTGTTCCAAATCTGTATGACTTTATTTCTTTTTTTGGAGCAATGCTAATGAAGATGGTTTTGAAAACCAAGATTTTTAAAAATACACAAAACTCTGAACTGCAAATAATCAATCAATCAAGATTTTTTTGAAAATCTCTATTTAAGTAATTAAAAAAACGCACTAAAAAAGTAATATTGGTAAATATTATTGCAGTTTAAAATAACAATGTTAATAATAATGTTTTCTATTTTATTGTTATTTTGATTTTAAAATGTAATTTATTCTTGTAATTTATTGTTGCAAGCTGCAACCATTTTATTTTATTTTTTATTTTTTTGTGGAAATCATTATTGTTTTTTCAGGATTTATTTTATTTTATTTTATTTTATGTATTTTTTTTAGGATTTTTATATTTTATTTTATTTTTTGTGGAAATCATGGTACTTTTTCAGAATCTATTTGTTTTATTATTTTATTTTATTTGTATGGAAATCATGATACTTTTTTCAGGATTTATTTTATTTTATTTTTTTTTTTGTGTGTGGATTTATTTTTTATTGTATTTTATTTTTGTGAAAATCATACTTTTTCAGAATTTATTTTATTTTATTTTTGTGGAAATCATGATACTTTTTTCAGAATTTATTTTATTTTATTTTATTTTATTTTTGTGGAAATCACAATACTTTTTTCAGGATTTATTTATTTATTTATTTTTTAATGGAAATCATTATAATTTTTTCATTTTTTTTTTGATAAATATATAATTAAAAGAACACCATTTACTTTAAATAGATATCTTATATAAAAACATTATGAATGACTTTACTGTCACTTTTGATCAATTTAATTCAACAGTTCTCAAACCTTTTTGGTCACGCCTCCGTTTAAACCTTTAAAAAATCTGGCGGCCATTAAAAAAATAAGCCATTAAAATAATCAATATTGATATGAGTCATATACATTTTCATTTTCATTTAACTGGATACATATTAATGTGGGAGGAACAATGAAACATTGAGCTGTGTTTACAGTGAAATTAATTTATTTTTTATGTATTTATTTCTTAAATACATTGCCATGCCTTTTTAACGCAGAAAGAACAAATACGCAAGATTTGTGCCATGTTATGATCCTAAAAACCATTTGGAGTGAAAACAGAGTCATCTGGATCAGTGTAACACACTTTGAGGACATTTTATTGAAATGAAAATAAGAAAAGTGAGAAATGTCCATGAAGTGTCCATCGAAACATCAATAGAGAAAACGGATGTGGGGTCCTCATAGTGCGGGGGGACGTGAATGTGATGAGATTTAGACAAGAGTCCAGTAACAATAGTTTCATCAAAAAAATGCAGCTGTAAAAACCAAAAGGCCAGTGCTCTGTTTAATTTAGATATTTTGAAATGCTTCTTTGAGTCTGTTTTGCTTGGCCATTTCAACAGCATGATTAATTAATCAAAACATTAATCAGATGTAGGGTACAAAAAGGTCTTATTTACAGCACACCGCTCTGTATTTCATCATGAATGTATTAGTACAGACATAATCCCATTGGTGCAATGTCTCTGGCTTTGGAGAAGCGGTGTAGGTTTTAGAAAGATTAATTTTGACCTGGTTTGGGTTCACCGTTATGATTCGTTGTGCTTCTGGTGTGTGTTATAAATGTACAGACCCACGGCTGAATTTATATACTGTTACATTCACTTTCTTTCTGTACTTGAACAATCTCTCATGAGTAATGTGGGATTGACTGATGTGTGACCGGGTTATTGTGAGCTTATGATTTCACTGTATTACATAACAAAGCTCATACTGATCGACTTTCCCTAGGAAATCTTTGCATGTGTGTATGCATGTATGTGCATGTATGTGGGCGTGGAAAAACTCATTCATATTTCTCATTACTTTTCATTGTGTTACTGCACAAACTACACAGCTGGCTGTTGTCTAGCTATTGAGGAAGGATGCAGTTTTATCTATAGATTTGTTCCAGTTTGCCTTGTGAGTTAAATTACTTAATATAAATGTCAAGAATTATTTTGGTACATTTCCTTTCTATTTCACAGATATAGTGCCTCATCCAAATTAGATTTATTATTATTATTACATTTGTAAAGAATTAGCATTTTGAGCACTATTATTATTTATTAGTAGTACATGTTTATGTTATTTGTTGTACTTAAATGTAAATTTATCTACTCATAATTTTAAAATAAAAACACTGTATATATATATATATATATATATAAATATATTTTATGTGATATATACTGATATATATTATTATTAATTATATTTTTGTAGTGCTAGGCAACGATTAATTGCAATATATTATGCACATAATGTATGTGTGTGCACTGTGTATATTATGTATAAATACACAGTTTAAAATATCAATGTTAATAATAATGTTTTCTATTTTAATATATTTTAAAATGTAATTTTGTAGTTTAATCTTGTAGTGTATTCCAATGTTGAAAACACTTTTTGCTGTTATTATTTTATTTTATTTTATTTTATTTTATTTTATTTTATTTTATTTTATTTTATTTTATTTTATTTTTTTGGAAATCATGATCTTTTTTAGGATTTACTTTATTTTATGTTTTATGTTATTTTTGTGGAAACAATGGCACTTTTTTTAGGATTATTTTATTTTATTTTTGTGGAAATCATGATACTTTTTCAGGAATTTTTATTTTGTTTTTTTATTTTATTTTATTTTTGTGGAAATCATGATACTTTTTTTCAGGAATTTTTATTTTGTTTTTTTATTTTATTTTATTTTTGTGGAAATCATGATACTTTTTCAGGATTTATTATGTTATTTGATTTGAATGGAATTAGAAATACTGTGTGTGTGTGTGTGTGTGTGTGTATATATATATATATATATATATATATTATGTGATATACTGATATATATTGTTATTAATTATATTATTTTTAGTGCTGGGCAACAATTAATCACATGCAAAATAAAAGTTTTTGTGTACGTAATATGTGTGTGTGCACTGTGTATATTTATGTATATATAAATACACACACATGCATGTATATATTTAAGAAAAATATGTTATGTTAATATATTAAAAATATTTCTAAATAATATAAATTATATGAATATAATTATGTAAATATTTTCAAAATATATACAGTATGTGTCTTCATATATACATAATAAATATACACATTACACACATATATTATGTACACAAAAACTTTTACTTTGGATGCAATTAATCGTGATTAATCGCTGCCCAGTGATTACATTTTTAATGTAAAAGTTTCTATGTAAAATATTGCCCATATTGCACTGTCTAGCCAATGCATTGATTCAGAATAATAACTTGAATAGCTGCTCTAATGTTGTTCTTGTGTGTGTGTTTTCAGATTATTTCCTGGAGCTGTTGAACCGTTCTGAAGCATCGCTCCAAACCTCTTTCCAGACCGGGTTTGGACCTCTCTTCTCCCAAATCGCAAAAGCGTTTCAGGATCTGTACTCAGACCTTCGGCGCTACTACCGAGGGTCCAACGTCAATCTCGAGGAGGCGCTGAATGAATTCTGGGCCCGTCTGCTGGAAAGACTCTTTAAGGCTTTAAACCCTCAGTACATTATTGGAGAGGAGTATCTGGAGTGCGTAGCCAAGCAGTCAGAAACGCTGAAGCCGTTCGGAGACACGCCGAGAGAGCTCAAAACCAAAATTACACGCACGGTTATTGCGGCCAGAACGTTTGCGCAGGGTCTGGTGATCAGCGGCGAAGCCGTCCGGAAGGTTTCACAGGTAGGAGGTCATTTTTAGGGGCATTTTAGTGAGCCTCTAGTCACTGCTTCTACTTTTAATAACAGCATACAAGTGTAGAATGGCATTTGGTTGTGATTTCTTCACTTTAAACAGCATTTCAGCTTTCACTGAGGAGAGAAAAACATCTTGACACTGAAAAAGTTTTGTGCCTGGTTATACATTTCAGAAGCATTTCCTTTGTTGAATTCATAATACATACCTGTGGCAATGTGCAAACCCAATACCTCCTACTAAAACCAAGACCCAAACAGACACACGAGCGCAGCTGCATGTTCAAGAGTTGCGGTAAACAGCGTAGGATCAATGCATCGGGAAAACAAGACAATGAATATCCCTGAGGCTCCGGCAATCAATGTAAATGTGAACACACACCCACACTCAAACACACTGCAACAAAAGTATTGCATCCATCCAATTAATGCTGACATTAGACGGAGATGCTCTCAGTGGAAAGCACAAGCACAGTTAGTTTCTTGTAAAGACCATTCATAGTTGTTTGAAAACCTTGAACACAAGGTCTCAGTAAAACAAACCATAGACATAGCACCATGGCCCTGTTATATTTTGAGGAGACAGTAATAGTAGTGATAGATCAAACCAACCTGACCTCATTCATTGAGAAGCTGTTTTGAAACTGCAAGCTACTTATAGTTTTAAAAATAGTTCAACTGTTGGTAATTAATAAAACGTAGCTAACATTCTCAGATCTTTTGAAATATGTCATTAAATATCAGATTATACATAGTGTATGAAACACAAACATTCAGATTCTGATCTCCATTAAACGGCATTTAAATAAATAGGTTCAGAAAAAAAAATTCCTGGCAAATTTACTCACCCCCATGTCATCCAAGATGTTCATGTCTTTCTTCAGTCGGAAAGAAATTAAGTTTTTTGAGGAAAACATTCCAGGATTTTTCTCCATATAGTGGACCCCTATGGTGGTCAACGGGTTGAAGGTTCAAATTGCAGTTTCAGTGCAGGGCTCTACACGATCCCAGCCGAGGAATAAAGGTCTTATTTAGCGAAATAATCAGTCATTTTTTTTAAAACAATAAAAAATGTATATACATTTTAACCACAAATGCTCATGGATTGAAACTGCAATTTGGTTCTTCAAACCGTTGGAGATGAAGTCCATCATATGGAGAAAAATCCTAGAATGTTTTCCTTAAAAAACGTTTTCTTTGCGACTGAAGAAAGAAGAACATGAACATCTTGGATGGCATGGGGGTGAGGAAATTATCAGGAAATTTTTATTCCTAAAGTGAACTTCTCTTTTAATACAATTTATGAATTAAGCTACAACACGTAGTTTTATATATGTGCAGAATAATATATTTTTTAGCAAAAATTGCAGTTGTCTAAATGTTTAATGTATTAATAAAAAGTAAAAACAAAAATAATAATTTAATGGAATAAATTATTATTATTATGCTTATTATTATTATTATTATAGCATCGAACATTTAGTCATGAACATATGTAACCCATGTGTAACCCATTTGCTAATGATTTTTTTTCTTTTTCTTTCTGATCTTATGGAAGCCCATTTCCACCAATAAATAAAAAAAATATCTCACAATTTTTAATTTTTTTTTTTCTCAGAATTTAAAGATATAAACTAACAATTGTGAGTTATAAAGTCAGAATTGCGAGATATTAACTCGCAGTTCTGTGAAATGAGGTCGGAATTGTGCAATATAAACGTTTATTTTTTCTCAGAATTGTGTGATATAAAAAGTTGCGAGTTATAAAGTCAGTACTGCGCGATATAAACTTGCTATTGCAAAAGAAACTCAGAATCATGAGATAACACAGTTCAGAATTGCGAGTTTACATCTTAATATATATTATAACACACAAATGCGATTTATTTAGTCTTTAGTAGAAATGAGACATAAACTTGTAATTTTGAGAACATATGAGTCTTCCTGCTCCCCTCAGAGTTGGACTTTGTAACTTGCAATTGCAAGATGTATATCTCACAATTCTAACTTAATAAATTGCATTTGTGTTTTAAAGTTAGAAGGGTACCCCTTTGCTTTAAATATGCCGACTTTAAATATGTCAATATACTGACACAAAAGGCATTGGGAAAATTTGTCGTCATGATTAAATTACATATTGGGTCATAATTTTCCATTATTGCCTATAGGGTGTTTTTTTTTCCAATGTAAACAGTCAAAACAGTTTTTTTACATTACAGTATTTACATATTTATGAGCACGTAACCCAGCCCCTGCTCCTAAACCTAACCATTTGTCAATATAAAACACAGGATATAACAGGCAGATACAACTAGTCACAATTTATTTAAAAAGGATTAAAATCCCAATTCTTCCAATCCAAAATGACTAAAACTAATAGAATAGATGTGATCACTGTCTGTAATCCACTGTAAAGCTCATCCTGTGTGCAGTCTGTGCACAAATGAAGAAAGTGCTGATAGAAAAATCGTTAAGTCAGCTTTGTTTGTGAAGTGCCATTGGCTCTTGTGTGTCTTATGATCAACTGCGTCATGCTAAACAAGTTTGGGAAACCTTAAAACCTTATGATTTACATAAAGCTATCGAAGGACTTGGAAATGCAATGCGACTTGTTTGTAATATTTTTATACTGCTTTTAATGGTCAGTTTTTGCAATAAATACCTGTCACCGTACTTTTATTTTCCTGTTGCATATTTTATATTGTTCAGAAGTGATTAGGTTTGGGGTAGGGGTGAGGTAAGGTGCTCCAAAATATCTATTAAAGTATATAAAATTATTTATATTTTTGCAAATGCATGTAAACCGTTAAATGCAACGCATAATGCAAACAACTAAAAGCAATGGAGGACCCTGCATGTCCAAAAGTGATGCTAAAGGGGTACCCTAAACATCAGAAAGTGACGGCAAGGGCTGCTGACCAAGCGTCAATATGTGACGAGTTGGGAGTGAGAACGTGTTGTTATAACTCAAAGTTGTAAGTTCTGAGAAAATGTCAGCACTGAGAGATGTAAAGTCACAATTGTGAGAAAAAAGTCAGAATTGTGAGATAACAATTGGAGATGATTCATTAAAATAAATCAGCATTCTCAATGCTTATGTGAGAGAATACACATTTAGTGTTTGAAACAACAGTGATTTATTTGATTCTTACATTAGTAAAAAGTAGCTTATTGCTTAAATATGTGTGAGGAAAATGCAATCTGTCTCTTGAAACTTCTATTAGTAAGAATAACTTCACCCAAAATTGAACAATCTGTCATTATTTACTCAGTATCGTTTCGCTCCAAACCCGAGGTTAGTGTTCCAAATCATGTTGAACCAAGCTGCTTGTTTCCATTCAAGGAACACAGAGTGATTCAGACTTAAATACATATTCCATTATTACTGATAAAGGATAGATCTTTTATTTTCATTTAGTTGTTGTTGTCCACTTTGGTTCATCTGTTGTTTACCTCTTATTCTTTTCCTCCGCTTTTCTTCTCCTCTTCTCAATTCTCATCTCTCCTGAAATCTAAATGAGTAGTGAAGGGAACCTAACTCTGTGTCTGACCTCTTCAAAGTAAGTCAAGGTTGACAACACAGAGAAACTGCCAGCACTGCATATTGAAAAGGGCAATGTGTGTGTGTGTGTGTGTGTGTGTATGTGTATGTGTGTGTGCGGGTATGAACTGAGGTGGGGGAAATGATTGATTTGCCAGTTCTGGTCTGTTTAGTCTGACCAAGAGATGTGGTTTAACCCCATCGTGTAAGATTGAAAGAACAATTCCAAAACCTACTGACCTGCCCAGCATTATATGGCAGCAGCACATGCATGTCAACTTAAAGGGATAGTTCACTCAAAAAATGAAAATTCTGTCATTAAACACCCTCGTGTCATTACAAACCTGTAAGACCTTTGTTCATATTCAGAACACAAATTAAGACATTTTTAATGAAATCCAAGAGCTTTCTGACCCTGCATAGACAGCACTGACACATTCAAGGCCTAGAAAGGTAGTAAGGACATCGTTAAAAGAGTCCATGTGACATCAGTAGTTCAACCGTAATGTTATGAAGCTATGAGAATACTTTTTGTGCACAAAGAAGACAAAAATAACAACTTTATTCAGGGTTTTCTTTTGGTTTTGGAATTACATGGGGTGATCATTTAATGGCAGAATTTTTATTTTTGGGTGAACTATCCCTTTAAGGCAAGTCGCCTTTATTTATATAGTGCTTTATACAATATTGTCAAAGCTGCTTTACAGTGTTAAACAGGAAAATGATGAAATTAAATTCTGCTGTACAGCAGCTCTAAAACAAGGACAGTAAACAGCACAAGTTGTTCCCTCATTCTGATTTAATTAAATTTGCACAATTAGTATTAGTACAAAGCGGCCACAATTTACTAAAGCAAGGAAACAAATTAGTACAAATTGGATGGTGTTTACTAAAATGAACAAATTACTACAACATGGCCATGATTTTTTTTTAAAACAAGGGAATTATTTAGAACATGGCCATGATTTATTAAAACAAGGTGACGTTTTAGTACAACGTGGCCACAATTGGCTAAAACGAGAGAATAAATTACTGTGCGTTCCCAATGGAAATTAAAACCAGGAAAAATGTTTATATATCCTTCTCCCCACTGACCATGGTGCAGTGCATTCTGGGATTTTCTGGTGCACTTTTTTTTTTTTTTCTTTTTCTCTTAACTTTAATAGAGTATTATATTGTTAGCTTAGCAACATGCTAATGTCAGACATGCTACACATAAGGAGTGCATGCAGTGTTGTGGCCTTATAGAGTTTCTAAATCTACCTTAGACGGCAGTTGCCTGTATAGGCAGTAGACAGGAAGACGGCTAACTAGGTTTTGGAATGTGTGTGCGCCAAAGGGAGTTGAACATTCTATTTTTGCTTTGATCTCGTCGTCTGAGGGTTTGGTTAAACATACTGTCTATCTCTCGCTCATGCTGTCTGATTTATCCAACTCAATCTAGTAGTGATTGTTTTGGAATAAGACTTGCATTGTTTCATTCTTTTAGAACAGAAAGTTGATCTGTTTTTCCCTTATATATTCCTCCACTTGCTTTCTGTTAAAGAATCAGTTATGAACTCATTCATAATTTTATCATTCATTATGTTCACCAATTGCTTTAATGGATTGTTCTGGGTTCAATGCAAGTTAAGCTCTATGTCGATTAGCAGAGAAATTAATTTAGACTCGTCCCTCAGTGCTTTTTATGCAATAAATGTGGTTTTAGTAACAATGGAAGTAAACCAGGCCAACCTTCCAGAGGTTTTAAAAAGAAAAATATTAATTATTCAAAAACCTGTATTAATTGAGCTGTAAATTAACTTTTATTTTCAAAAGTTTACATACACTTGATTGTTAATACTGTGTTGTTACCTGAATGATCCACAGCTGTGTTTTCTTATTTTGGTGATAATTGTTTATGAGTCCCTTGTTTGTCCTGAACAGTTAAACTACCAGCTGTTCTTCAGAAAAATCACACAAATTCTTTGATTTTTTTTTCAGCATTTTTGTGTATTTAAACCCTTTCCAACAATGACTGTATGATTTTGAGATCCATCTTTTCACACTGAGGACAACTGAGGCACTCATATGCAACTGTTACAGAAGGTTCAAATGCTCACTGATGCTTCAGAAGAAAACACAATGCATTAAGAGCCGGGGGGTGAAAACTTGTGGAATGTGTAAATTTAACTTATTTTGTCTTCTGGGAAACATGTAAGTATCTTCTGTAGTTTCTGAATGGCAGTGCTAATTAAAAAAAAAAAAAGATATTTAGGCAAAATAAGAAAAATGTACATATCTTTATTCTGTTCAAAAGTTTTCACCCCCTGGCTTTTAATGCATCGTGTTTTCCTTCTGGAGCATCAGTGAGCGTTTGAACCTTTTGTAATAGTTGCATATGAGTCCCTCAGTTGTCCTCAGTGTGAAAAGATGGAAATCATAAAGTCATTGTTGGAAAGGGTTCAAATACACAAAATGCTGAAAAAACAAAGAATGTGTGGGACCTGAAGGATTTTTCTGAAGAACAGCGGGCAGTTTAACTGTTCAGGACAAACAAGGGACTCATGAACAACTATCACTAAACAAAAAAACACAGCTGCGGATCATTCAGGTAACAACACAGTATTAAAGGGGTCATCGGATGCAAAGTTCACTTTTACATGTTGTTTGAACATTAATGTGTGTTGGCAGTGTATGTACAAATCTACCCTATAATGATAAAAATCCATGCAGTGGTTTTTAATTAATCTGTAAAAATAATATCCCCTTTTTCAAATCGAGCCATTCTCAGATGCCTGTCTAATAACGTGCTAGTTAGCAAGTTTAACTGCTAAACACGGCTAAAGTAAACAGGCTTGTCACTCCACAGAGAGAAGAGAGGGGCGGGCCGAACAGAGCTCATTAAAATTTAAAGCAACCTCGACCAGAACAGGATGATTGTAGCAGAGCTGATTTTGGCAAGGGTGTTGTTTTACACTACCATTGAGAATTTTTAACCAAAGTATATTATAGACTTTTCATTAAGACCCTAAGAATCATATCAACCTGTGGAAAATGGGCATCCGATGACCCATCCGATGAATGTAAACTTACTTTAAGTGTATGCAAACTTTTGAACAGGGTAATTTTATATAAATTCAGCTATTTTTTTCTTGTGGACTACATGTAAATATATTTTATGTGAAGTATCTTATTCAGGTCAGTACTAAATAAAAAAAAATAACATGTATTTTGGATGATCCCTCTTATTTTGCTAAATTACATTTTGCAGATTCTGCAAGGTGTATGTAAACTTCTGACTTCAACTGTATTATTTCATTTAAACAAAATTTAATTTCTGACTTTAGTAGCATTTTTTGCCATACTGTGGAAGTCAGTAGGAACCAGCAAATGTTTGATTACCCACATTCTTCAAAATATATATTTTATGTTTAACATAATATCGACATTCATAAAGGTTTGAAACAACTTAAGGATGAGTAAATGTTGACTTAATTTAATTTTTGTTGGTCTAAACAAAAATGCTGCTGCTGACACTAAGATTGTTTTCTGATAGTCAACATTATACTACCCAAAGCTTAGGGTTAATTCACCCAAAAATGAAAATTGTGTCACTAATCACTCACCCTCATGTTGTTTAAAACCTGTAAGACCTTTGTTCATCTTCAAAACACAAATTAAGATATTTCTGAGGAAATCCAAGAGCTTTCTGAGCCTGTATAAACAGCATGAGTCATGGTGCTCTTGTGAACGCGTGTCAAAAACTGACACAGAAGAAAAGAAATTGTTAAAAAAGTCATCATTTTTGTCTTCTTTGTGCACAAAAAGCATTCTCAAAGGTGCATAACATTACGGTTGAACCACTGATGTCACAAGGACTATTTTAACGACATCCTTACTACGTTTCTAGGCCTCGAACGTGTCAGTTGCATTGCTGTCTATGCAGGGTCAGAAAGCTCTTGGATTTCATCAAAAATATCTTTTTTTAATTCATAACAGAATTTTCATTTTTGGGTGAACTATCCCTTTAACTTGAAACTTGTTTGGGGTCATCCAGGATGACTAGAGTACATGAAGATGAAAAAGGAAGAAAGGGTTTTAGCGGAATGAAAGCAAAAGAACGAGTATTAAGGGAGTATTAGCCCGATAGAACAGAAGGAAATGAAAGAATAAAAGAGAAGAAGCACAGCTGGTCTTCCCTTCTTTCCTCTCTAGTCGTTCCTGCATTTTATTCATTTTTATTAAGGACGACGTGTGCTCCCTGTGACTTCAGAAGTAGGCCAGTCGCCACACATCTTTCTCCATACACTGGGAGGAGCGCAGCCATATTTCTTTCTAATTACTAAAGAGAAGATCGTCTGTAAAGAGAGCACATCTAGACTGCACAGTGACCCCAACCGCATACGCACATCCCTTATCAGACGTGCCATTTGAGGACAGAAGAACAAGTAAAGCCTTATAAATCAGGCGACGGACGGGAAGACATTGGCAAGAACTTTAAGCGTATGTTAATGAACGAATAAATCAGACAAGTGGGAACTCTTTTAAAATACCATGGTATTACCATTAAAACACCTTGTAAATGTGTTTTTGGTGATAATACAACGGTATTTTTTTGAAGTACATTACAGTACAGTATTACAGTACAACATACTATGGTCACTAAAATGAATGTATTCCATGGTACTAGGTGGACATCACATTGCAGAAGTTGGTTGTGAATACCATTTCATTTGAATATGGTAATCCGACAGCAATAATTAGCAAATATTGAAGGGATTATGCAGCTGTGGTTGAATAAATAGCACGAGAATCCTCTGAAATACAGGGCTTTTGTTGGATAAGATGAGCCATGGCTAAAAAGCTAACAATCTAGAGCAGGCGAATGCTGTGGACCTCACAGGACCAGGCCTTCTGCTTTCAAACGCAGATCCATCACAGCTGGGAATGTGGAAACAAGGCATCATGACGCAATTGTTTTGGCTTTTAGGGTCCACTGAATGCATAAAGTAATGAGAGAGTAACTCAGTTGTGATGCGTGTGGTAACATCACTAATTTCACTACTAAAAAGCATCTAAACACCATTATGTTGATAAATTACTAATAAACAAGATCAGTTTATTATGAAGAACTGTTATATATTAAGACTTGTTTTCAGAGAATACCGCTCACAAGTTTGGAGGCATTTTATTTATTTATTTATTTTCATCAAAACTATTAAATTCATCAAAAGTGATATATAGATTTATAATGTTACAAAAGAGTTCTATTTCAAATAAGTGCTGTTCTTTTGAACTTTCTATTAGGTTTCCACAAAAATATTAAGCAGAACAGCTGTTCACAAGATTAATGTTTTTAATTTAATTTAATTTAATTTAATATTGGAGTCTTCTAAATAGTACAGAATCATAAAAGATATATATTTCAAATAAATGTTGTTGTTTTGAGCGTTCTATTAAGTTTCCACAAAAATATGTATTAGGTTTCCACAAAAATATTAGGCAGAACTACTGTTCACAATATTAATTTAATTTAATTTAATTTAATTTAATTTAATTTAATTTTTTATTGAAGTCTTCTAAATAGTACAGAATCATAAAATATTTCTATTTCAAATAAATGCTGTTCTTTTGAACTTTTTATTAGGTTTCCACAAAAATATTAAGCAGACCAACTGTTCACAATATTACTGTTTTTAATTTAATTTAATTTAATTTAAATATTTTTTTAATTTTGTTTTATTTTTTGTTTTTATTTAATTTTTTTTTTTATTGGAGTCTTCAAGATAGTACAGAATCAAAAAAAAAACGTTTTATTTTAAATAAATGCTGTTCTTTTAAACTTTCTATTAGGTTTCCACAAAACTTAATTTATTAAGCAGAACAACTGTTCACAATATTACAGTTTTTAATTAAATTTAATTTAATTTAAGAAAACAACTACAACAACAACAGTCTTTCATTATGATCTCAGACTTTTGTATTATCTTGCACAATTTTGCTCTTTAGCCAAGTTTAGCTTGTTTTAGTGATGTTTTGATATGTTTAGAAAGCAAGACTAAAATAATGATTAGAGACATCATTTATTTATTATTTATTTTTCAGTGTAATTAGCATTGCAGTCTGAAAAACCTCCAGACTACGTTACTCTTTTTTTCATTTCTAATTTGTGATTCTCTAAATATGTTCTTCTGCTTCATGTGGGTTTTACTAATTTCCCCAAAGCAGATTATAATTATGGATTGTTCACACAAAGCGTAATGAGAGCAATAAGCTCTGGCGATATTTTTAACCAAAGTCTGAGCTCTTAAGAGAACAAGTTATCTCCTCTGAAATTGTCATCTAGTGTTGTGAAATAGTTCAGTGGCACTTCATATGATTTGACTGCACGTCTAGAGAGGTATTGCTACTGACACAAAATTTTGTGAACAGACAAGTGAATGTAAAAACCCATTTTACTCTTGTAACGTCAGTATATTAAAATGATTTCTGAAGGATCATGTGACATTGAAAACTGGAGTAATGATGCTGGAAATTCAGCTTTGCATCACAGAAATAAATGAAAATATATGAATAGAGAAAACAGTTATTTACAATAATAATATTTCAAAATATTACTGATTATACAGTATTTTTCATCAATGCATATATGCAACCTTGGTGAGCCTAAGAGTCAAACAACTCATTACTAAAGCCCACTTGAGAACGACAACTTTGTATCTTATAAGAAACAGTTGTTAACAATATTTGCCACCCAGTGGAATAAACTCGGCTTGACTTTAAGGTTTTTCCATGCAAACAACATACTTCCTAAACCACTTTAGATAAACAAAGTCGACAGTAGCCTATTTAAGCTTAATGAAGTCTAATTTCGTCGGCCTTCTCTGAACTACTTCTGGTTAGGGACGTTTGGTCCAAGAATGTTTCATTTCTGTCCAAGAAAAATCTCCCAAAAGTGTTTTCAGTTCATTTTCACGCTTGTATCCTGTTCTGTTCCTCTAAAGCTCTCGATCAGATTTGCCGTGGTCTGTTTGATATGTTTTCCTGACACATATCCCAGCAGTTCCTTCTAATCATCGGGAATCGGGGATACGTGTGTAATCTGCTCCCCGGGGTCTCTGATTCGCGGCTGAAATTAATAACGTGAGGCGATAAGATGGCAACAGATAAAAGGATTACATTAGACACCATTGCTGACATTAACCTCTAGCTATCATAGCATTAGCTAAACCGCTAATTCTATTAAGCCCTTTGTTTTGGGATTTTGGTGCCAAATAGATTCTGGCATATGTGCAATAGAGTCCTCATTAGGATGCAAAGGCTGGATGGCAAGTAAAATACAGGCCTAGAGATGCTGTAGACGTTTAACTTGAATTTATCTGTAAGGACGACACTATTTTTATTAATCTGCTGACATTTTTTTTTAAATCACTCAAATAGGAAACTTAGTCTGCAAGTTTTAGATTTTAAAACCTATGATGTTTCGAAGTTTCTAGTGTTTGGAAACTGTGAGTCATTTCTGCGAATTTGGTTCCTTCAAACAGTTCCACAAACAACTTAGTTATTCTCATGTGTTCCAGTTCAGTCCAACTGAGATTAATGTCATATAAGGTCACATTGTTGCCTACAGCACTTTACTGGCACATTAAATAAACATATTAACTATGGAATTCGGCTCAAGCACTTAGAGCAAATCCTCCTTGAAGTAAAGTAATGGATTTGTTTAGCTAGAACTTAGTCATATATAACTGTTAACAAATAAGAGAGGGATGCTGCAAGAAATGTCACCAGAGGTAAAAATGATTATATATCCTTGAAATATGATATAAGAAACATGGCAATGAAATAAGAAACATGAATTGAGATATGTGAAACCTATATAATATGAAACATAATATATGGCAGGATTAAATGAAGTGGCTACTCTTAAATTTATATTTGGATATTCATTATTTTGAACAATTTTAAATATTACTTGTACAGCACATATCCCATGCGGACAGTGATGTTTAAATAAAAAATATATAATATCTGTGCCTTAAACGCAAAGTATATTCCTTTTCTGTATGCATGCGCTAGGCGGTCGACACATGCTTTAGAAAGCTTCAAGTTTGTCCAGAGTCGGTGCTATTTTTCGTTATGGCAATAGTCTTCATACTCTTTTAAACTAAACTTGTGGCTCTCATATCCCTTTCACACAAGGGCTTGTCAATGCGGGTGTCTTTTGTTGTTGCAATCTCTGCTATTTTGTTGTTGCTGTTGTTCCGTCTCTTTAGTTTCAAACAGCGGCCTGGGCCAGTGCTGCCACCTTGTGGAACAACTGATTAGTGCAAAATCAAGTCAATGTGCATGTGTGACCTGCACCTACAGTACTTGCATACCATTCTGGTGATGAAATTGGCACTTGCACTGTACACGGATCCCTTGTGTGTGTATGGAAGCCCATTTCCGTCACTGAATAAAAAAAATTAAAAATAGGTTATTGTGACTTTTTATCTAACAATTCTGATATAAACTCACAATTTTGACTATTTTTTTTCCTCAGAATTGTGTGATATAAACTCACAATTTCAAGTTATGTAGTCAGAATTGCTTGATATAAACTTGCAATTGTAAGTTATAAAGTGAATTTCTTGAAATAAACTCGCAATTTCAAGTTATAAATTTTAGAAATTTAAACGAGATATAAAGTCAGAATTGCAAGATATAAATTCACAATTCTAACTTCTCAGAATTATGTGATATAAACTCGCAATTGGAGTTATAAAGTGAGAATTGCATGATATAAACTTGCAATTGTAAGTTATAAAGTGAATTTCTTGAAATAAACTCGCAATTTCAAGTTATACATTTCAGAAATATAAACAAGATATAAACTCGTAATTGTGAGTTATGAATTCAGAATATCATGATATAAACTCGAAGTTATAAAGTCAGAATTGCGAGATATAAACTCAATTCTGACTTTTTTCTCAATTTCTTGATATAAACTTGCAATTTCAAGTTATAAATTTTAGAAATATATACAAGATATTAACTCGCAATTGCGAGTTAGTCAGAATTGCTAAATATAAATTCACAATTCTGACTTCTCAGAATTACGTGATATAAACTCACAATTAGAGTTATAAAGTAAGAATTGAGTGATATAAACTTGCAATTTCAAGTTATACATTTTAGAAATATAAACAAGATATAAACTCGCAATTCTGTTATAAATTTTAGAGTTATAAATTTTAGAAATATAAACGTACAATTGCGAGTTATAAAGTCAGAATTGCGTGATACAAGTTTGTATCTCACAACTGTGACTTTATCGCAATTGCAAGTTTATGTTCTGCAATTCTGACTTTTTATTCTCAGAATTGAGATATATAAACTCACAATTGTGAGTCAGAATTGTGTGATGTATCTCGCAGTTGTGACCTTTTTCTCGTAATTGTGAGTTTATATCTTGCAATACTATGTTCTCAGAACTGCGAGTTTGTATCTCGACTTTTATATCTCACAATGCTGACTTAATGAGAAAAAAAGTCAATTGTGAATTGCGAGATTATATTAAAAAAAATAAAAGGTAATTGGGCCTTTTTTAATCTCACAATTCTGACTTTTTTCTCAGAATTTTGAGATATAAACTCATAATTTTTTTTAATCAGTGCCTGAAACAGGCTTTCATACATGCATGTAAAAACTGAAGTATCCACCTTTTCCTGAACGCGCAAGTCTCGTCCAACTGGAACGATGCCTTTGGTTTTAATAGTCAAATAATGTATTTTCCGAGCTGATAATATAACGTTAAACCTATGAAAATGGTTGTAAAAAGCACATGGCACTATAGTTTCATCACTTTACAGTGTCTCAGTTGTCATAGTTTAATGAGTGGGTAGATGACATGAAGAGACCAGCGGCTGGCGGCATTGAAAACAGATGAGGGCATATATAGCTCCCGAACAGGGTGGAGTTTGTGGGATTTGTCCACAAAATAATAAGAGCACATATTTTGACACATTATTTCATTATTTCACTCAGAGTATTTTAACTTTAAAATGGCGCTGCAGGCCATGCTAAGAAGTTAGAATCCATTATGGCTGCTCAGTGGTTACTCAATACTTTGGCTTTTAAGCAAATAGTTCATTAGTCATATCCAACTCTCTTGTGTTTTACATAAGCTATGGTTTTGCTCATAATGATTTGTCATATTCACATATGAAAATGTAATATTTCTTAAATGTTTACATAAATATTAATATTTAATTAGCAAAATTTTGGTGAGTCTTCAACGTTCATATCATGTTCAGTATGAAACGCCCAGATCAATTCAATGAGCGAATGGTGAATTTACAGATTGGTTCAATCAATTGATTCATAAATATTAATATCTTAGGTCTGGCGTTCTAGAACAGAAGTCCAAGAGGCTCCCAAATGTGGGTCCGGTGTCAGAGCTGAGCTTACACTGGGCAGCGAACTCGCTCTATCCTGCTCTGATCTGATGAATCACAGATGCTCAGAGGCTTTGATGTGCCATATTATCCTCCCTCAACTTATTCTATCTCTCCGCTTCCCTCTCTCACACTCGCTCTCTCTTCTTCTCTCCTCACTTTCCCTCCTCCCCAGAGCTTCCTGTGCATCTTCACACATCCTTCTTCTCACATTCACTCCATTTGTCTATTCTCTGTATCTCTCTCTCTCATCTTATTCTCTCTCCTTCTTCTCTTCTCTCCTCATTAAAGAGCGAGTGCTTGAGTCATCCTTCGGGTAACAAGCACTGCCAGGTCTCCCTGAAGGGTGGTGTGTGTCTGTGTGTGTGTAGGAGTCTGATGCAAGTCTTTTTACTTCAGTCCAGTCAAGTTATTTATGTCTCAGCATGTGACAAAAATCTCTTTCTCCCTTGATGCTGCTTATTTTCACTTTAAAGTGAAGTATATGTGCATAATGACATCTAGAGTGACATGAATCTGCTAGCCGTGTCATGTGGCGCCTTTCCCAGTCACATTTTGTGTAATAGCTGTCATTACATACATGAGCAAGAGTGCAATTGTTTGGAACAATATCAGTGTGATATTGTTTTTATAACACAGTTCAATAAATGAGAAGTGAACACTGAGTAACTGACACAATATTACCAATTTCATTCCCCTAACAAAGTCACAACAGAATGAATTGGTGTTTCCAAGCAACACAAACACATTTGTGGCATTTCGTTCCTGAATGAGTTTTTTGACAAATCATTTAAGTGAACGATTCAATGACTCACTGATAAAGACAGTCAATGGTTTGTTTCTAAATGAACATTTGTTCAAAGAAACAATGGTTTGTTTGAACAAATGTTTGAGTGAATGATTCAGTTACTCGCTTGTAAAGAAAGTCTGGTGTTTTAAACTACAATGAATCAGTTTGTTTGAACAAATGTTTGAGCGAATGATTCAATGACTCACTCATAAAGACAGTCAATGGTTTATTTCTGAATGAATCAGTTTGTTTGAACAAATATTCAAGTTAATGATTCAGTTACTCACTTATAAAGAGAGTGAGTGATCCAATGACTCATTCATAAAGACATTTAGTGGTTTGTTTTTAACAAATCATTTTGTTTGAACAAATGTTTGAGTGAATGTTTCAATTACTTGCTTATAAAGACAGTCTGATGTTTTGTTCCATAATAAATCTGTGTTCATGTGAGTGATGCAATGACTCACCCATAAAGACATTCAGTGGTTTGTTTCTAAATTAATCAGTGTTTTTGAACAAATCATTTGAGTGAATGATTCAGACTTATAAAGACAGTCTGATGTTTTGTTCCACATCAAATCTGTGTTCTTGAGCTAATTGTTTGAGTGAATGATTCAGTGACTCACTCATAAAGACAGTGGTTTGTTTCTGAATGAATCAGTTTGTTTAAGTGAATTAATTAATTCATCGCTTGTAAAGACAGTCTATTCTTTTGTTCCGAAATGAATCCATGTTTTGAACAAACCGTTTGAGTACATGATTCAGTGACTCACTTATAAAGACAGTCAGTGGTTTGTTTCTGAATGAATCAATTTGTTTGAGTAAATGATTTAATTACTCACTTATAAAAACAGTCTGGTGTTTTCTTTCACAATAGGTCTGTTCTTGAGTGAATTGTTTGAGTGAATGATTCTGTCACTCACTCATAAAGACAGTCAATTGTTTTTTAATGAATCAATCAGTTTGTTTGAACAAATAATTTGAGTGAATGAGTCAGTGACTCACTCATAAAGACATTTAGTGGTTTGTTTCTGAAAGAATCAGTGTTTTTGAACAGTGAACAGTGTTTTTGAGTGAATGATTCAATTACTCGGTTATAAAGACAGTCTGCTGTTTTGTTTTGTAATAAATCTGTGTTCTTGAGCTAATCGTTTGAGTGAATGATTAAATGACTCACTGAAAGACAGTCAGTGGTTTGTTTCTGAATTAATCAGTTTGTTTGAACAAATGTTTGAGCAAATTATTCAATTACCCGCTTATAAAGATAGTCTGGTGTTTTGTTCCGCAGTAAATCGGTGTCCTTGAACAAATCATTTGAGTGAATAATTCAGCGACTCAGTCATAAAGGCATTCAGTGGTTTGTTTCTGAATGAATCAGTGTTTTTGAACAAATCATTGGAGTGAATGATTCAATTACTCACTTATAATGACAGTCTAGTGTATTGTTGCGCAATAAAATCTTGTTCTTGAGCTAATTGTTTGAGTGAATGATTCAGTGAACCGCTCATAAAGACAGTCATTTGTTTGTTTCTGAATTAATCGGTTTGTTTGAACAAATGTTTGAGTGAACGATTCAATTGCACGCTTGCACGTCTGGTGCTTTGTTCCACAATGAATCCATGTTCCTGAACAAATAGTTTGAGTGAATGAATCAGTTACTTACTCATAAAGAGTTATCTCGTTTCTGGAGTAATGGAATAACCTGCAGAAAAGATTTTGTTACTGTAATTAGAAATGAACTAATCCTCTGGACATAAATAAAATGAATTACTTTCGAGTAATGCCCTGCATTGGAAACCAAATCTTTGCTCTCACATTTTTGCACATTTGTTGTGAAATCTAGTTTTTGTCCATGTTTAATAATGGGCAGTGGAGTTTTCTTTTATCCAGCTGAATGCATATGACAGAACTGCGGCTCAGCATTAACTGCAGTGATGTCATCTAGGGTTACTTGTCTGATTCGATTTAAATTTAAAAGTACAATTTACAATTGCATGCAAATTTATTCACACAGCTCGTTTATGTTCCAAAAAGACCCACCACTAAAAGATTCCTTTGCCTTCTGAACGACTCCCACTTGATAACAAAGGAATGCATGTGATTGCAAATGTTTCACCATTGGATTGCATCAAAAGTTTTGACTGAGGAATATGAAGAACCGGTTGCTTCACACAAGTCATTGCATTATATAGATACTGATATTCATCTTCATGAAACGGTGTCAAAGTTGCATGTCTGAAAAGTTGACTGAAAGTTCATGCAGCCTAATGCAGTTAGGACAGAAAGAAATCAGGTACATTTACAGAAATCAAATATCATGCTGACTGCATTTTTATTTACACCTCGTTTTGCTTCCAATATCCATGAAATTAGATTCATTTAAACATACAAGCAAATGTCAAGATTTTCTATCCTATCCTAAGTAATTGCATTACTTTTCCTTAAGGGGCCTTAAATGAATCCCATGCTTTAATATCAGAGCGGTGAAGGTTTCTGATAAAGAGGAAATATTGTGAAAGATGTCTCCGACCTCATGGGGGTTACTCTCAGAGAGTGTGTGTAGAAAAGCATCAGGGGTATTATGCAACAATCAAACCAAAATCATACCCATGTCCTCATGGGAAACTAGGAACTGACAAAGACTTATTTTCAGGATATAATTATCACATTTTCATTATGTGGGACACAAAACACTTCTCAGGGCATTTTCTTTGGCTACATGAGTCAGAATAAATATGCTTTAGCCGTTCTCTGAATTCTTTGTTTCTCTCTTGCAGGTGTCTCTGAGCAATGAATGTGTGCGCGGCGTCATGAAAATGACGTACTGTCCTCACTGTAGCGGTGTGGCCTTTGCCAAGCCCTGCCCAAACTACTGTAAGAATGTTATGAAGGGCTGCCTCGCCAATCAAGCTGATCTGGACTCTGAGTGGAAGAACCTAGCAGGTAGGCAGGGCCAAGATGGATGCTTAAAAGCGTACAACAGTTGGGTTCTGAGTTACCTCGTATCTGGCTGGTTTGGTTCATGGCTTAAAATGCTTTAACCGAGACATTTTAAAAATCTCCATGGGAAAAATGAATAGAAAAAATATTTACGGAAATCAACATGACATAAATACTTTGTGTTTGTGTGTAGATGCTATGTTGGAGGTAGTCGACAAACTGAGCCGGCCTTACAGTGTGGATTCGGTGGTTCTGTCTCTGCCAAAACGCATTGCTGAAGCTATTCTCTACATGCAAGACAACCTCAACACATTCAACAATAAGGTCAGTGATACACTATAAACCTGTCTGAAAAGACTTAAAGGGATAGTTCACCCCAAAATGAAAATTTGATGTTTATCTGCTTACCCCCAGGGCATCCAAGATGTAGGTGACTTTGTTTCTTCAGTAGAACACAAACAAAGATTTTTAACTCAAACCGTTGCAGTCTGTCAGTCATATAATGGCAGACAATGGCTACCAAAAAAACATACACAAACAAAACAAAATTAGCCATTGACTGCCATTATATGACTGACAGAAATATATTATCAAATCACAAACATATTCCATATCCGCAACAGTTATGATCCGAAATCCTTTATGAAACTCCTGCTGATGTAAATCCTGAACTAGAATTAATCAGAACCCTTTCTTGCTGTTCAGGTGTTTCAAGCATGTGGTTCTCCAGCTCAGAGCTCCAAAACTGAAGACCAGATCAAGCGAGGGAGAAACACAGCAGAAGAAGTGAGCAGCACCCCAGGAGCCCAGCTAGAGAAACTGGTGAGTGTTTTTGCATTGGTAGTAGTAGATTTCACTTCAAAAAGACATTTTTAGAATTAAAGCTTCAAGCAGCACTGAAAGGTGGCTCACCACCACCCATTGGTTTTAGGAAAACAGTGAGCAATATGCATTTGAAGTGGTAAATATAGGAGGAATGTGTCAAAGTCAATTATATGTGCCAAACTTCCTGCCAGCTGATGGTGCTATGACTACAACTGAATATTGTAATGTAGATGTCTTCAGGCCAGGACTTTTATCAAACATATGAAGTTTGGCACAGATTGAACATGGTATGTTTGAGTTAGACATATCCTGTTGCCAACAGGTGGCGCTATGATTATAACTGAATATTGGCTTTTAGATGTTTTCAGGCCAGATTTCTTACTAAACATGTGAAGTATGGTGCAGATTGGACATTGCATGTTTAAGTTAGTGTGAAACAAGTCATTTCCTGTTGCCAGCAGATTGTGTTATGATTATAATGGCATATTTGCGTTTAGATGTCTTCAGGCCAGGACTCTTACTAAACATGTGAAGTTTGGTGCAGATCAGACATTGCATGTTTAAGTTAGTGTAAAACAAGTCATTTCCTGTTGCCAGCAGGTGGCGCTATGATTATAACGGAATATTGGCGTTTAGATGTTTTCAGGCCAGGACTCTTGTTGAACGTGTGAAGATCGGATATTGTACGGCTAAGTCACAACAACTACTTTTTACATGGTGAAACACTTTGTCACGCCCCAATGGACACGCCCTTTAATGAAAACTCAAGATCTTCGCAATTTAACATCGCAAAGGCCTTTATATTAGACTGACCAAATACAATGTTGTTGTCATTAAATCTCTAGAAGAAGTTTGTTACAGCGTAAAACATGTCACTTCTGGTTTCCAGCAGGTGGCGTTATGACTATAACTGAATGTGGGCATGTGTTCAGGACAGGACTCTTATCAAACGTGAATTTTGGTGCAGATCGGACATTGTAAACCTAAATTATAACAACTTTCTGTTTCATGTCAAAACATTGAAGCCACCAAAGACAAACCCTTCAATGAAAACTCAAGAAAACAAAGGGCTTTAGATTACACTGACCAAATTTGGTCTTGATCTGAGTAAATCTCTTCTCTCTTAGTTTGTTTAAATACAACGCATGAAAATGGCAAAAACGACACAAAACTGGGTTTCGGACCTCGTACCAGGGGACGTTTTTGTAGATATTGCGTTACATGTGTCTAACGTTTTTGTAGATATTGTGTTACATGTGTCTACCAAATTTCGTACATGTATGTGAAACATAAAATTATGGCGCCACCATAATTTTAATGGTGGCGCTATTGAGCCATTTTCCCACACCCAATTCTGAAACCCATATCAGATTTACTTGCTAAAAAGACAGAAGGCATGTAGTAGATTGTGTACAACAGGTTTTTCAGCAATGTTTTGATAATTTAGAGGCCTTAAAATTTTAGCCTTTATAGGGTTAATATTCCTGTGAACTGCATAGGCTCAATAATGTGCACAATGAATGTCACCATATGCTGAGTAGGAACATTTTGTAAATGGATAAACAACAGCTTAAATGATATTTATTTTATTATTTGTAATCATAAATATTTTTTCGTTGCTGTCAATGACCCTGTTTGTGAGATCATATTTTCCATCCCATTTTCTTTCTCTCAGTTATCCGATGTGTCCAGAATGTTGAGAGATATGATGCAGTACTGGGTCCATTTACCCAGAAAACTGTGTGTGGACCGTGAGTCTGGACCGAGTGAAGCAGACAGATGTTGGAACGGAATGAGTGTGGACAGGTAAATGCACATTAACAGCTCATTCACCCTTAGTTTTAATAGAAACACAAAAAATCACATTCATGCAGAAAGACTACAAGATTATTTTATAGCAACCAGGGAGCACAGTAATGTCTAGCTGCCTCTCAAACAGATCACATGCATCTTTCTTGTTGTGTTGTGTTCTGTCAGGTATCTGCCAGAAGTGATGGGAGACGGGCTGGCCAGTCAGATCAATAATCCTGAGGTGGAGATTGACATCACCAAACCAGACATGACTGTACGCAAACAGATCATGCAGCTTAAGATTATGATCAACCGACTCAAGTACGCCATCAATGGAAATGATGTGGACTTTCAGGACACCAGTAAGTATACCCAGCCTCGTTTCATGATGAAAACGTACCTCTGGGAACGTTTTTACAAGACGCAAAATACATACCGCCATGTACGTGACGTGATGCCAAATGTCCACTGGGTGGCGCTAAAAGAGTGTTCGTTTTTTTGCCCACAGCAGATGAATGTACATACTGTATGGTTTTAAACGTGTCACCGCGGTTCTGACTTGAAATGTCCGTTGAGTGGCGCTATAACTCTAATGCTCCATGACATTTTAAAATAACGTACTGTCTGCTCTACACCTAAACCTACCCGATAGCATGAACAAAAGCCAATGTGACGTAAAAACGCAATTGCTTGTTTTTCAATCTCTTATCTTTCAGCTCTTTCATCGCGAGTAAAGTTTTTCACAGGATTCGTACCCAAAGATTCCGCATCCTAAATCCAGTTCTGTGCAGGCTGAGCTACCGAGCAAGCTTGTTACATCCGGAAAGCAAAACATGTGGGGCTGTAATCATAACTGTTTACAAAAACGATTAAAGTGCTCGCTGTCTTACCACCTCTAGTGTTATGTCTGTTGGAAACTGCAGTGATAGGTATTTAATGGTTCCCAGAGGTGCATTTTTGCCATGTGACCAGATAGAAGTATACATAAACACTGTTGTATAATATATGTGATGTCAAATATCCACTAGGTGGTGCTAAAAGAGGGGTTTTTTTTCCCCCTGGAACCGATGAACGTACATATGGTACATTTTATGTAATGTTGGTTTTGTACGTGTCACCGCAGTTCTGAAATTTCCGCTGAAACTCTAATGCTTCGTGAACAAATGCAAATGTGTTAGTTTTCGCCACATGTTCACGACAGTACCACAAGGCTATGGGATGCAATGGGATGTCTCATGAATCTCCTTGTGTATTTATCTTTAGGTGATGATATCAGCGGTTCAGGAAGTGGAACGTGCCCCGACGATCAGTGTTCCCGCGATACACGTTTATCGCCCACAAACACGGACAAACCCAATGAATACGCCTATCCGTCAGAGAACAAGAAGGTGGTGAAAGGAAGAAGCAGCCAGAACCTTCCTTGCGTCAGCCTCTACCTTCTCTCATTGGTCACAGTCTTGCTTAGGCGATAATTGACAGGCAATTCCACCAACTGGGACTGAGTACAGGACTGGGTTGGATTGTGGAGGGGCGGGGTTAGTCACATTGCCAAAACAAACATGCAAACATCAATGGAAACCGGCGAATGCATCACTTTTTTTGTCTTGAATAAGAACACCATGGAATATTCTTAGATCTGTGTACTTTTTTGTCTCTTATTTGATATATGACACCCCTAGAGCTGGTCTTTTGCTTGTCTTTATGTCTGTGGTGAAAAAAGGTCTCTGAGAATGCGCCAATCTGTAACAATAGCTATGAAAATCCACCCCAACAAACAAAACATGCTGGTTTTTCTTTATTCAAAAATCATTCTATTTATTAATTAAGACCCATAAAGATCTCTGGATTCTTCTGCTTGAGAATGTCCTTCAACACTCGATCAAACGAACAAAACATCTGAAAGAACCGTGTGTTCTTCTTATCTTCATTTTAAAGCTTTTCTAATCATGAAAACATGAGACCAGCTGTCTCACTCTCTGTCTCTCTCTCTCGTTTATTGTACTAGTTTCCGCACTCCGCTTTGTAAATGGGTTCAGGGGCCATTTTAAAGAAAACACAACATGTATTTACTCTGGATGTAAATAAACGTGTACTAACAACAGTCACATTTTCAGTATATCCTTGAGGACCCTCAACAGCACTAGAGCAATATTTGGGATGAAACGTTAATGCACCAGCAATGAGAAAGAGACGGGCGCGGGACAGATATAAAATGACCATCATCTCAGAAAGGGATTTTACACGCGGGAAAAGACAAGCCAGAGAATGAAAGGCTCGAAACCAGAGGGATGTTGGAGGGGTTTCTGGACATTGTTAATTTGATATTGATTCAAACCTCATAGAGATGTGTGTGCGTTATGTGTGAGTGCACTTCAGAGAAAGCGTTGCTTTGTAAGTACTCACTATACAAATATACACGTGTGCTCAATACATGCTGCATCCACGTCAGATCAGATTAGCTCAGCGAGTCACAGATGTGTGTCTCAAATATTTCCCAGCCCCACACCCTGCCCTGCATTAGCAGACAAATTGGATTGTTTATGGTACACACACAGTGTTGATGTGAAAATGGTGTTGCGCAACATTGAGCTAACTATTGTGTAACATTTTACCAATGAAAGTCTGTCAGTTGTAGGTACGAATCATACTCTATGCAAGTATGTAAACGCAAATAATGTAAGCATGCATGCTAATATTTGTGCGTCAATGTAACGATAGCACACCTCGGTACTTGAAGGCGATAGAGTTACCATCAGATGTTTGCGTTATTGAATCGAACTTAAACTAGCTTGCTAGGCTAAATAGCAAGCATATCATACTTATGTGACATTATGAAATACAAAATAGCTAATTTTTTTTAGCATCCTCATGCTTACAAAGGAAAAGTGGTTTGGAGAATAGATGGTTGAAATAACGTAAGCATGCAAACTAATGTGCATTTTTGCGATAATGCAACGGTAGCACAACTTAGTACTCAAGGGGGTGATAGAGTTACCATTAAATGTTTGCGTTATTGAATCGAATGCTGTTGTTGTTGTTGTAAAGGTAGCTATAGCTATAAACATGTTGACTGTTGGACTAATTTGAACTAGCTTGCTAAGCTAAATTGCATACATGCCTTCCATAACTATATTATGTTATGAAATACACAAGGTTAATTTCCAGCATCCCCATAACCTTACAGAGGAAAAGTGGATTGGAGAATAGATGGTTGAAATCATAGATATGCGTAGATGCCTCATTAGCGGCTGTTTCTGTGGGCCACCATATGTAAGCTGTCCGCCATATTGTATTGGTCAACTTGATGTCATTCTCCATAGTAATCACTGAATATTCGAAATGCCACAATCCTGCACAGCTGTTGGTCTGCAAACCTGTAGTATGGTGAATGACGTCAAGTTCACCGCTGCTTGGAGCAGTCGAATTGCGCATCTATACATATTTTATATCTATGGTTGAAATAACACAGGCATGCATAATAATATGCATTTTTGCAGCAATGTAGAAACAGCACAACTTAGTACTCAAGGGGGCGATAGAGTTACCATCAAATGTTTGCGTTACTGAAACGAACTTGCTAAGCTAAATAGCATGCATGCCTCCCATACTTATATGACATTATGAAATACACCAAGGCTAATTTTTATAGCTTCCTCATGACCTTACAAAGGAAAAGTGGTTATAGTGGGGAATAGATGGTTGAAATGATGCAAACATGCAAACTAATGTGCATTTTTGCGATAACGCAGCAGTAGCACAACTTAGTGCTCGAGGGGGCGACAGAGTTACCATCAAATGTTTGCATTATTGAAACGAATGCTGTTGTTGTTAAGGTAGCTTTAGTTATAACCATGTTGACCGTTGAACTAACTTGAACTAGCTTGCTAAACTACCTTCCATACCTATGTTACGTTACGAAATACACCAAGGCAAATTTCCAGCATCCCCATGATCTTTAGAGATGGTTGAAACGATGTAAGAATGAATACTAATGTGCATTTTTGCGATAACGCAATGGTAGCACAAGTTAGTACTCAAGGGGGCGATAGAGTTCCCATCGAATGTTTGCGTTATTGAATCTAATGTTGTTTTTTTGACTGTTGGACTAACTCGAACTAGCTTGCTAAGCTAAATTCACTTCAAACTGTTGCTCCGTCATGACAGTAGGTAAAAAGTTACCTGAAAGTTGGCTAATGCCCACAATAGTGCAGCTTTCATACTTACGTTTTGAAATACATTGAGTCTAATTTCCAGCATTCCTGTGACTCTACAGAGGTGTAAACATGCATACTAACGTGCGTTTTTGCATTAATGTAGCATTAGCACTCCTTTGTGCTCAAGGGGGCGTTAGAGTTACTGTCAAATGCTTGAGTTACTGAACTGGATGTGTTTAGTTTGCTATAGCTAATAACATGTTGACCATTTGACTATTTGAACTAGCCTGCTAAGCTAAATTCACTGTCACTTCGCCATGAGGTAAAAAGTTTGCCTAATACTCGCAATAGTGCACTTTTTGTACTTATGTTACATTATAATATACATGAAGCTAATTTCCAGCATTCCTGTGACCCTGCAGAGGATAAGTGGTTTGGGAAATGGATGGATGGATTGAGGCTAATTCCATAACACAATGTAAAATACACCATAGCTAGATGCATTTGTGTTCTCGTACTTGCATAGAGTTTGAGGCCTAAGAGAGAATGACGCGTTAAGACCAAACCTGAAAAGAGCTACAGTTTTTGCTCTTTTATTGAACTTTGCATTTGTAGAGGTTACATGAAGTGATGTAACTGTTCTGAATGATGATTAAGGTTGCCATTGGCTTTGCAGAGGAAGTGCTTCAGTTTCAGTCACTATAAAGTGGCGTATAGATCTGACTGGGTCATTGAGATGGAGAACAACACCCCTTCTCCCCTCCAGTTTAGAAATGCTGCACTTTGCATGATGCACGCGGCCACATCCGCATGACCACATCACATGATCAGGGGTCGATAACAGAGAAATATCCCATAGGCAGATTGTTTGTTGATCGATTGGATCAGATGTGGTTAGAGAAATAGACCTGTGGCACAATTCACTAACTATCTGTAGAGTGAATCTGACCTGACAGTCTTAACTGTCTTCAGCACGTTTGTTAAATCACTGACAGTTAGTGTTCTGACCCCAGGTCGGGTAAAAAGTCCCACCTCTAGGTGCAATGGCGAAACGGTGGCACTGCCACCAGCTCTTTACTGATGAATGTGGCTGATATTGTCAAAATGTGCTGAGATGAAAAAATGAAAATGCATTCTGGTATATACTTTATTATTTTCGTTTGTTTTTAAATAAACAATAATGGGGAGTTTGTGTTTGAGGTTGAAAGTAGAACATTTCGAAGAGACTGAGGAAATTATCTGTCCATTGTTGTTGTATGTTCTTTAAAAAGAAAGAGAAAAAAACCCTTGTGTCAATTATATAGATCAAAAGATTTTGAAAATATCTGTCTCATGGTCATTTTGTTCATACACATACACACTTATAACACACAGACAGAGTTATGATACCCAAGTGCTTTGCATATTTCTATAATTATTTTTTTCTGTAATGTAATTTTGTTTAAACCAATAACAAAACATCCTTTTACTGAGCAAACTATGGCAATACCATGTTAATCTGATAAACATTAAGGTACACTGATAAACATCTTGAGACCACAAGTGAAACGTTTCAGTTTGGTTTATAATTTTATAACATACGTGACCCTGGACCACAAAACTGGTCGTAAGTGTCCATTTTTTTTTAATCGAGATGAATAAATAAGCTTTTCATTGATGTATGGTTTGTTAGGATAGGACAATATTTGGCCGAATAATAACTATTTGAAAATCTGGAATCTGTGGGTGCAAAAAAATCTAAATATTGAGAAAATCACCTTTAAAGTTGTCCAAATGAAGTTCTTAACAATGCAATATGCATAGCAATAGCATAGCAATTCTAAGAAGTGCAGATGTAGTTGTTGTTTGGATAGTTCACCCAAAAATGAAAATTATGACATTAATGTCGTTCCAAACCCGTAAGATCTGTGTTCATCTTCGGAACAAAAATGTGACCCTGGACCACAAAACTAGTCATAAGGGTCAGTTTTTTGAAACTGAGATTTACACATTATCTGAAAGCTAAAGTAAATAAGCTTTCCATTGATTCATTATTTGTTAGGATAGGACAATATTTGGCCAAGATACAACTATTTGAAAATCTACAATCTGAGGGTTCAAAAAAAATTCAAATATTGAGAAAATCGCCTTTAAAGTTGTCCAAATGAAGTTCTTAGCAATGCATATTATTAATCAAAAATTAAGTTTTGATATATTTATGGTAGGAAATGTACAAAATATCATCATGGAGCATGATCTTTACTTAATACCCTAATGATTTTTGGCATAAAAGAACAATCTGTCATTTTGACCCATTCAATGTATTTTTGGCTATTGCTACAAATATATCTGTGCTACTTAAGACCAGGTCCAGGGTCACATATTCATGTTACTAATTATAAACACAAATTCTGTCAACTTTGCAGCCGTGTTTAGCATATATATATATATATATATATAGTAGTCAACATTTGAAATGGATCAAAACTTTTCATCAAAGTTGTCCTAAACCTAAAACAGTATCCGTATGGAGTCAAAATAGGGCCATATATATCTGCAAAATAAAACAATGTTTTGCAAATAAAAATAGAGTATTGAGAAAAAAAATTGCTTTTTTGCAAGTAAAAAAAGTAATTGCAAAAGAAAAGTTAACCCCTGAGAGAAAAAATAAAGTTTAGCAAAGTAAAACTTCAGCAGCATTGACTTTGCAACACATATTTCCCTTTGCGCCGCTCCTTTAAATCCGCATTTCAGTCATCCGGGCCTTTGCGGCGCAAGCTTTCCTTTGCGCTTCATTTTTCTATGCGCCTCGCTTTGTGTCCCTGATTTGACGTGGGGGAGGGGTCAAGAGGTTGGGGTGTGTACAAGGGACGAAGGCGCGTCCCTTTTGTTACGTCATCACCGCGAGCCCCGGATCTCAGGTATGTATTATTGATCGCTTTCTTCTTCTTCTTATTAGACTCCTATATTATTAATAACAGATACTTCAGACCGGCCCAAATAAGGCTGTCACGATTAACAGACATTATATTGTACATGATTTATGAACAGCTTGTGGGTGAAATAGGTAAAATACTGTTGCACCCGAAAGCTAGAGGTCGCTCTCGTGCGAAAACTCAAAATAAGCGCAGTAGAGGAAGACAATAACGCACATAACGCATATGGACATCATTTTATCAATATTCCTAAAACCTCCTCAGGTATTTTCATGATAATAAAGTATATTAATAATAATTATTAATAATAATTTCGCACGAGAGCGACCTCTAGCTTTCGGGTGCAACAGTATTTTACCTATTTCACCCACAAGCTGTTCATAAATCATGTACAATATAATGTCTGTTAATCGTGACAGCCTTATTTGGGCCGGTCTAAAGTATCTGTTAATAATAATATAGGAGTCTAATAATAAGAAGAAAGCGATCAATAATACATACCTGAGATGACGTAACGAGAGGGACGCGCCTTCGTCCCCTGTACACACCCCAACCTCTTGACCCCTCCCCCACGTCAAATCAGGGACACAAAGCGAGGCGCATAGAAAAATGAAGCGCAAAGGAAAGCTTGCGCCGCAAAGGCACGGATGACTGAAACGCGGATTTAAAGGAGCGGCGCAAAAGGAAATATGTGTTGCAAAGTCAATGCTGCTGAAGTTTTACTTTGCTAAACTTTATTTTTTCTCTCAGGGGTTAACTTTTCTTTTGCAATTATTTTTTTTACTTGCAAAAAAGCAAAATTTTTTCCCAATACTCTATTTTTATTTGCAAAACATATTTTTTGTTTGCAAAACATTGTTTTATTTTGCAGATATATATGGCCCTATTTTGACTCCATATATCCGTTCTTGTCTTAGCACAACTTTGATGAACTTTTTTGATCCACTTCAATTGTTGACTACTGTGTATATATATATATATATATATGTATATATATTATTATTATTATTATTATTATTTTATTTTTATTTTTTTTCCTGAACATAACATTTCCCCTTCCCTTAATTATACATATCACCTGCCAGCAATCTAATGCTACAGCTACCTCATTCTTCAAAGCAGAAGTAAGCCTATGGGCGAGGGTTCATTAGCTACAGGAAATTGAGCACTGTTTTCATTACAAGCCAGTGTTAATAATTTAGATATATGGTATATGGTATGACGCAACATTTTGCAATATCAAGCAGCAAAACGGACTGTTTTGTACAGCTACAAATAGCTAGACACGGATGAAACCATTAGCCAGACCTATAAAATTTACAAATGGCCGCTATTATGGGAAAAATAAGGTGGATAATCAGAGAGATACAACATTGCGAGCAAATAATTAGACAACTTATGATGGCCATGGACCTCTGAGATCACCTTCAGACATCACCTTGAATAGATGTGGCTTTACCTCCTGAACACAGGTTAGTTTTTCTCTTCCTCACCCTCCATTTCTACAGGTCTTCAAATGTAGGTGAAGGCGGATGTGAGAAACCCTCCTCAACTTAATGTAAATGTAATTTATTTAAATCCAGTGTGGTTTTTGAAATTACAAAAAATGTAAACAAATGGGTCTTAGTAACTTTTGCCATTTGGTTTTATTCTCATTCGACGAAAATGATTCGAAAACAATCCAAGGCATAAATTTAGCTCTGCAGTGCACCGGCAGCTAACTAATAATAAATGAGTGGAGCGGCGCGACATAGAGTTCTGCTCAAAGTGTTCTGTAAATACTCCGCTCCGGGATTTCCCGCTCACCTCTTTCTGGTGAGAAAAACTATGGAGGCCTGTTTACGCCACTGAATAAAAATATAAAAAGGTACAAAGGCGACACAGTTCTCACGATTGGGAGTTATAAAGTAAGAATGGCGGTATATAAACTCGCAATTCTGTCTTTTTTCTCTCAGAATTGCGAGATATTTACAAAGTAAGAACTGCCAGATTACAATTTTTAGAAACCATCATTCTGTATTTCCACTCGAACTAGACTTTATAACTCACAATTTCAAGTATATATCTTACAATTCTGAGGGGAAAAAAAGGTCAGAACTGTGAGATATATATGTGACTAAACTCGGAAGGGGGGAAAAAAAAGAATTGCGAGTTTATATCCCATAGTTCTGACTTTATATCTTACAATTCTGACTTTATAACTTTATATCGCGCAATCCTGAGGAAAAAATTCAGAATTGCCTGTTTATATCTCGCAGTTCTGAACTGCGGGATGTGAACTCGCAATTGCGAGACAAAAAAGTCAAAATTGCCTTTATTTATTTTTTTATTCAGTCGCGGAAACGGGCTTCCGTAAAAACAAAACAAAACAAAAAATCCCTACTGATCAATCCGAAAATTTCATTACAGCTTGTCCTGGTCACCTGGCAATTGTAACACATAATATTTTTACAATACAGAAACTAATACACGACTTATTTGTAAAGAGCCTACATATCTGGCTGATATTTGCAATGCAATATGCTGTTATATAACTGTACATTCTGCGAATGTCTTGAGTACGAACAGTCAAGTGAGACTGAAATTTAAGACCAAAACTACCCCTTTCTATGTTTACTGTATTTATGCAATACGCTAAGAAGTGTGAGAAGCAATTAGATATTTTAGTGTTATGCCACCATTTTCACTCTTTTATTGCTGAAAACCACAAAAAAGCACACATCGACTTTTTTAAAATGTTTCCCTCTCAGCTATGAGAGTCTGTTCCAATGTTTTCCTCCCTCTCACCTGCTCGTCTCCTGGGTAGAGCCCATCTGTGCCCTCTACACGACTGATGATGTCAACAGCCATTTCCTGTCTAATTGTGCCAATCTGTTCATGCCAGTGTATCTGCTCTGGGATCAGTATCAGTGTCTCATTGATTATTCTGCATAATCTCATTTGTTTTACAACTCGCTCTCTCTATCTCTCTTTCTTTGACATGCTTGGTTCATGCGGTTTCTTTCTCTTTCCCCGCTGATCAGGTGGGTCTGTGTTAATTTTACCCAATTGTGGAGGATGATTACTGGAACAGACATCAGTTATATTGCAAACTGCTCTGCGGAGAGACAGAAAACTCTTATCTTTCATTCTGGGACTGAAATAGCATCTTATTCCTTCCCAAAACACACAGGCCCCACGCTCGGTACAGCAGATGGGCAATTTCTACATTAAGAAGCATAGGGTTTATATCCAATCGTTTTGTTTCCACAAAACAGCCTGGAGCAAATTAAATTGGAAAATATTCCAACAGGGACTGAATATAGAAAATTGCGTCTGTTTTTCAATGTAATGTCACTTTTTTATTTTTAGATGTAGAATTGGTTTGTTTTTCTAAACATCTCTGGTTGTTCCTTACCAACAAGTACCAGCACTATTGTGATTATTTTGGTACTGTGTTACTGCCATGGTATTTTACACAAAGCAGTTCTAAGAAGTGCAGATGTAGTTTGTTCATTTGTGTTGAAGTGTTATTTACTTAAAGGGATAGTTCACCCAAAAATGAAAATTCTGACATTAATGTTGTTCCAAACCCGTAAGAACACAAATGTGACCCTGGACCACAAAACCAGTCATAAGGGTCAGTTTTTTGAAACTAAGGTTTATACATCATCTTAAAGCTAAAATAAATAAGCTTTCCATTGACTTAGGATATTTGGCCAAGATACAACTATTTGAAAATCTGCAATCTGAAGGTTAAAAAAATCCAAATATTGAGAAAATCACCTTTAAAGTTCAAGTCAAGTCAAGTCAAGCTTTATTGTCATTCCGCTACATGTGTGGACATACAGTGGAATGAAATGTCGTGTCTCGCAGGACCACAGTGCTACATAAATAAACATAAATATGAACATAAATACACTAGACGTAGAAGCAATTTTTAATCCTATACATATAACTATACATATACTATAAATAACTGACTATACATACACATAACCTAAGACAGACTATACAAGTAGTTTACATAATATAAAGGTTAAGAAGAAAATAGTGCAAAAAGATTTGTGGTGCATTGACAGGTAGACATTTGTAAGTCCTTATTAGGTCCTTGTAACGTTAATAAGTGTTAACAAGAAAGTGCATATAGAGATGAAAGAATGCGTTACTACAGGTGGTTTGTCCAGCCCACTCACCTGTGTGTAGTGCACTCAGAATTGCAAAAATTGTGTTTTTAATTTTTCAACAGTTTACATTGTGGATAAGGTTTCAGAGGGGGGTGAGGTGGTTGGAATTGAGGGCTCTTACAGCCTGGGGGAAAAAGCTGTTGAGCAGTCTTGCAGAGCGGGCTCTGATGCTCCTGTAGCGTCTTCCTGATGGCAGGAGCTGGAAGAGATGATGGGAGGGGTGGGTGGGGTCCTTCACGATACTAGTGGCTTTACCGGAGCATCGTGCAAGGAAAATGTCCAGAAGGGAGGGGAGAGGGGCACCGATGATCTTTGCAGCTGTGTTCACTGTCCGTTGTAGGGTCTTGCGGTCAGCAGCACTGCAGTTCCCATACCAGACAGTGATGCAGCTGGTCAGCACACTCTCAATGGTTCCCCTGTAGAATGTGGTGAGGATGGGTGGAGGGAGACTTGCCCTTTTTAGCCGGCGGAGAAAGTGTAGGCGCTGTTGTGCCTTCTTGGAGAGTGACATGGTGTTGGTGGTCCAGGTGAGATCCTCCGTGATGTGTACCCCCAGGAATTTAGTGCTGCTGACTCTCTCCACAGCTGAGCTGTCGATGGTCAGTGGGGGGTGGTCAACAGAGTTTCTCCTGAAGTCCATCACAACCTCCTTTGTCTTACTCACATTGAGGGACAGGTTGTTTGCACCACACCATTCAACCAGTTGTGCCACTTCCTCTCTGTAGTGTGTTTCATCGTTGTTGCTGATGAGACCTACCACCGTTGTGTCATCAGCAAACTTGATGATGTGGTTGGAGCTGAACTTGGCAGTGCAGTTGTGGGTCAGCAGCGTGAAGAGCAGTGGGCTGAGCACACAGCCCTGTGGGGCACCTGTGCTCAGTGTGGTAGTGCTCAAGGTGTTGTGGCCGACACGGACTGACTGAGGTCTTCCAGTTAAGAAGTCCAGGATCCAATTACAGAGGGAGGTGTTAAGGCCCAGAAGGTTTAGTTTGTTGATGAGCTGTTGTGGGATTATTGTATTGAATGCTGAGCTGAAGTCAATGAACAGCATTCTAACATAAGAGTCTTTGTTTTCTAAGTGAGTAAGAGCCAAGTGGAGGGTGGAGGAAATGGCATCGTCCGTGGAACGGTTTGGACGGTATGCAAACTGGAGCGGATCGAGTGTGTTGGGGAGGCTGGTTTTGATATTGCTCATAACTAACCTCTCAAAGCACTTCATCATGATTGGAGTCAGTGCTATGGGACGGTAGTCATTCAGACAAGACACAGGGGACTTCTTTGGAAACACAGGGGACTTCTTTGGAAGCACAGGGGACTTCTTTGGAAACACAGTTGTCCAAATGAAGTTCTTAGCAATGCATATTACTAATCAAAAATTACGTTTTGATATATTTACGGACTGAAATGTACAAAATATCTTCATGGAACATAATCTTTACTTAATATCCTAATTATTTTTGGCATAAAAGAAAAATTGATCATTTTGACCCATGCAATGTACTTTTGGCTATTGCTACAAATATAGACAAATAAACAAATAAACTACCTGTGCTACTTAAGACTGGTTTTGTGGTCTAGGGTCACAAATTAAGATATTTTTTATGAAATTTGATTTATTTTTTTTTATTTTTTTTTTTTATCTGAGAGCTTTCTGACCTATTTAATATCGTTATTCCTTTATCAACAAATCCACTTGTAAGATTCGAACTGCATTACATATGATAATACCATAGATTTTGAACACTATTCTTTGAAGTACCCTGTAAATGCCATGGTGTATAAATATAATCATGCAGCGCCGTGCTATATATCAATATGAAATATTACCCTTCTGATTCCATCACTGCACCACCGCAGTAAACTTTTATCAATCATTGTATCAAGAGCTTTATGGAGAACTACGCCTTCCTCTTCGTTTGAACCTGACATTCCTTTCCACACCCCACATGGAGGCCTGCGGCCCAGCTTCGGATTGGTGTGTTTGAAGCCTGTCTCTTTTATGTGACATAAAGGCCCTGCTGCACGTCCCTCACTTTGATGAAATCTGGTCAGCAGGCAAAGCGACGCGCATCTTCTTTGTCCCGTGCGCTTAAAACACCCCGCATCCGCTTCCGCTGTCCTCCTCCAACAGATTGATACCAGGCAGGCTCCCCACGAAACAAAAGCTTCAATGCGACAATGTGTCGTCCTCCGTGTTTATTTTTTAGAGCGATGGATGGCTGTAGGAAGATCTGAAGCGTATCTCTTCCCACCTCCAGATGGATGATGGTTAATAATGTGACAATGTGCTCGTCCAACGTCAACAGCGCTGTATTCCACATCTGAGATTCCTCTCGTGTTTGCGGAGCCACCGGCCAGAAATAAAATGCCATACGGTTCTTATTTGGGCTCTTAAGAGCGAGTCCAAACGTTATTTTATTGTATTTGTGGTTCAGGCGCTGCATATCTTTCAGACATTCTTCCGTCTCTGTTAAACATTCCTTTCTCGCTAGACTAAATTGACCATTGATGTTATTTATCCGCATCAGCGAACTCTTCACTGATTCATAGCATTTCACATTAAGCTAGGGCCTTGACCTTGCTGACAGAATGAAAATCCTTTAAAATATTTTATGCAGTGTCTTCAGGAACACTGTGAAATACAAGTTTATTACTTGCTTTGACTGTACCACCTTCCAGAAATAAATCATTGAAGGCAAGTCAAGAAAGTTACAGTCTGTTTTCCAGGCATAATTTTTGCTACCTTTTATACATGCACACTCACACACACACACTGGGTTTTGTACTTGTTGGGCCCTTGTATTAACATGATTTTAAAACAAGATATATACACATACACACATTTTCTGAGACAGTGAGTGGTGCTTCTGAACACATTAGTGTTGTATGGTTGCCAGCGTTTTGTTTTATGGTTGTAAAGTGATTTTAGCACATTGCTATGTGATTTCTAAGGTATTTTGGGTGCCTGCTATAGGTAAGTGGTCAGCATAGTCAAAATAGTCCACCATAAAGTCTGATCCATAGATATGGCTTTTCAATGAAAATCTATGGGATTTTTTTTTTTTTTGCCCACCAGGCAAAACCTTAATAGTATCTCCTCAACATCCTTAAACTCCCATCTCATTTTTTCCTCCAACTTTAAAATCGTCCAACATCGCTGCAGAAGTACTGACCCAGTGTTTACAAAGTGAACATGCAAAGAAAGTCAAACGCTCTTTAGAAAAAAGAGGTAATTGGTTGGGATCATTTAGAGCCTTTTGAAGCTGCATTGAAACTGCATTTTGGAGTTCAAACTCACGGGCACCATTGAAGTCCACTATATGGAGATAATTCCTGAAATGTTTTCCTCAAAAAACATCATTTCTTTATGACTTCCGACAGAAAGGCATGAACATCTTGGACGATAATGTGGTGAGTAAATTATCTGTAAATCACCTCATAGGCGAGCATGTGTAAGCCTCTGGCCACAGGGACTTGGGGCAAAAAATGCCACTAAATCGGACAAAAATGCCCCTGCAGAAACAAATTAAATCTATTACGTCTGTTGCTAACAAAGTGAAAATTATTAGAAAGTGTAAATTGTGGCATTAAACTAAGATCCATTGTTGCGCCGTAATTCATTTTAGGCATTTTTACAGTGTTGCGCATTATAACCAATCACACATGATTCTGTTGCGCTTAGGAATGCAATGTCCAATCAGAGGCGTTATTATGAGTCATCGCTGAAACTCATCAGTTTTGTTAAGCCTTGCAACTCTTGAATTTTCTCATCAAAAACAACAAAGCGCATATGTACTTTTAAGAGATTAATTAAAAAAAACGTAGAAACTAAAGAAATTCACTTTGTCAGGATAAGAAATAGAAGTTAGAACTGTCGAGTCATTCATGTTCCAAAGTGTAATTTGGGTGGAAATATTACGGTATTGTTATATTTAGTCTGCAAAAGGCCGTTAACAGCTGAAGACGGACATAAAGAGTAGAAAATAGTGGGCAGATCAATCTCACTATTGAAAGAAACTCTTAAATAATGGGTAGGAGTTTATGAACTGTCAGTTTTCAGAAAAGGTTACATGGCGTTTTCTTTTCATCTAGCATCTGTATAACGCATTATAAAGCGTAACGCATCTTTGTGTACATCAGTAACCAAGGAAACACTATCCCTGCTTGGCGTTGAGCACTGTATTAACTTTAGTTTGTCAAAATAAAACGACCTTTCCTGCTTGCTAAGTCCTTGCTTACGTTTACATATGAGTATCGCCGCAATGGCCGCGCATCCGGGTAACTGACCAGAATGTGACGTCGGTGCAAACTCTCTATTTGTTCGCTGTTTAAATAACCGTGGAAATAAAACGTTAAAATTATCAATTTCTGATGATTTTATTAAATTGTAATCACGGTAAATACAATTCAGTCCAAGTAAAAATATTTTATTAGCCTACATGACACCCATGTCTGGTTATTTCCTAAAAACTCAAGTTTATGATGTTTGTAGGTTATAGATTTGGCTGCTTTTATCATTACCCTGGAGTTGGTTCACCCTCCGCCTATGCATCTCCTCAACATCGTTGTAAGTAGCAGGCCTTATCATTAATGTTTTTTGCACTAAAGCAGGACGAGCTATATGCCAAAGTTTACTGAAGGTGAAGTGATTTTAATAAACTAAATAAAATTGAATCTCTTTTGTGGATAATTTCGAACACGTGCGTGTTTGTTGGTTATCATAAGGCCATGTTTAGCAGCTCACACAATGTAGGAAATATTATAGATCTAAAAACTCTAGATTTGTAGACAGACAAAATAATATAAGTCTTTTTAGAGACTCAATGGTTCAATGATTGATTTCCTCCGTACAAAAAAAAAAAGATCGTTTGCCGCCATCTGCTGACGTGAACATGCACTTGGAACAGATCTGTAAATGAATCTTTTTGATGAATTGATTCAGTTGATTCTAAAGACTCACTGAGCTGTCAGTGAGATGAATCGAAATCTACCAGTGAGAAATCGCTGTTTGCCTTAGTACTACACATCTAGACACGCTTGACTATTATATTTTACTGAAGACCGTTATTAAACCCATTTGTTAACCTTGTTTTTTCGTGTGTGCGAATATTTTCCCAAGCAAGTACCCAGGCTAATGTGTTTTTGGATAACTCATATCTGTTCCTTTATACATCTTTCTTAACAGGACTTTTCAAATGCATCACTTGTGTTCACAATAAACCACTTGTGTTTAAATTAGAGTTCAGATGGTTTTAATCCCAGTAACATCTCACACATTTCAAGCTTAAAATGACCGTTTGCAATGAATTGCGTATAACAATAAAATGCACTTTTTAGTCTTGTGCTTTATGCTGTGCTGTCTTTGACCTTGCATTTACAGTCCATGGTTTGTTTTTCCTATTAATTGTAAAAATCGAAACGCTGCTGGTTGTTAATGTTGTTTATTTTATAGAAACAAATGCAGATTTGGAGCTGTCGGAAATTCTGATGGAAAGGAAAACATTTTTAAATATTAGCCAAGCCTTTGCTGCCATCCAGTGGTTGCTTATAATAAACGAATTTCCTGTGTTCAAAAATAAACCATGGCATTATTGCCACAGAGGAAAATTATTATTATTATTATTATTATTATTATTATTGCTGCTTTACTACCCAATAGACCTTCATGAGTCTTCATTATTTACTGTGGTATTCAACAGCAGCCACAGATGCAACTTGACAAGTATTAAAATTATTAATCTGTCTATAAGAAAACGTGTTTATAGTAAGGCATTTTAGGGAGTGTTTTGAAATCATTCTACCACTCTCTCCCACAACTTTTCATAGAATCGAGTCTTTCCTGGCTTTAACACCCCACCTCTTAAAGACATCTGGAGGAGAGAGCTAGACCAGGAGAGAGAGAGTCTGAACTTCTCAGATAATTGTGAGGTTGGCCTACATTCCAGCTTACTTGCTTGGTTGGTCTGGTACTGGGTCAGTTCACACAAAGATAATCAATTCCACCGGCTCTGATGGAGTGGAGCAGGTTAAAGTCCAGTATATATTTTAACAACAGACAGAAGAGCCAGAAAATTGCAGAATTTTTTTCTCTATGACCCATATAGTCTTACACCGAGCAACAAAAAAGGGTCAGTGTTGCAGCGACCACATTATTTTATAAAGAATTTTGAAAAAGTTAAACAGTAAAACATGCAAATCAGACTCTACCATCATACAGAATATAATTTGTCTACGCATTTATCCTGCTACATCGTTTCAGACCAGTTTTGTGATTCAGATGAATAAATTCAACTCAAAAGAATGATTAATGCATGAATAAGTTATCGTAACTCTTGTGAATGTGCCAGGGAGACTTAGGCTGGATGTCAGGGTGATTTTTTTTTTTTTTTAATTGTGGGTACAATCTCATGTCCGTGAAGTATATTTTTAATGTTTTTTCATCAATATAAAGCCCTGATGCTTAATTTTCTACCACACGATTATATTTTTCCCAAACACACTACTATATGTTGAAAAAGCCATATCTTTTGTTCAAAAATGATGTTCATATCACATACAACCCTGGTATTTAGCTGTCCGATTTTATAAAGTTGCTCATTCTACTCTGCATTCAAGCATGGAAAATACCTCAAATATAAAATAATTTCATAGCTTTGCCTTCAGTTAGATTAGGTTATCAAGACATTTGGGTGTGCGCTTTAAAAATAATAAGTGATAATCATAAATAATTGTGATTATAACTTGTTTTATTTATGTCCGAAAAACCATTGTCAACTAAGTTACCCACTAGAAAACCCCCCTTCAAAAAGGAATGGTTTGTCCCATTCTCACATAATTTGCACAGTATGATGAAATTTTCTTAAGAAGCACATGGATGAAAGTTATGTTCTCTCTCTTTCCCCTAATATTGGTTAAACTAGCAAACCTGTCTCAAGAGTGGATTAACTGACTGTTAAACAGTGTTACACAAGTATTATTTCTACTAAGACAATTTAACTAAAATTTATGTTTTATGAAAATTTCTAAACATACCATACGCTCAGTAGTTCTAGGCTTCCATGCTGAGTATAGGCCCAAAACGCTAAAAATGTCAACTAGGTTACGTTACCTTTACTGGGGAACAGTTGACATGGTGGACAGTAGCAAACATAGATGGTATTTTATGCACATATTCCTACAAGTCACCTTTATTTATATAGCACTCTATACAATATAGATAGTTTCAAAGCAGCTGTGTAAGGTCATGTTTGGGTTTTTGTAAAAAGGAAAACTCTTCTTCACATTGTCAAATTCTAAATGTACCCCTAATTACAGAATAACCCATTTTCACCTTAAATTTCAATCTGTTTCTTAAAAACAGGTTTAAGGTTGCTCATGTCCTTTTTGAAGCTTGAAGATACAGTCTCCATTACAGTTACAGTCTTGTAATTACATGAAACATTTCTCTTTTTGCACTCATAAACTTAAAGAACGTCAAGTTTGGAAATGAAACTAACAAGAGCTGCAAGAGTTGCAATTCTCCCCCTGTCCATTGGTAGGCAGTACATGACTTTTTTGCAGAATTGATGCAATAAGCAATAGAAAAACAGCTGTAGAGACTCTACCGGAGATTTTCTTAGGCTGTTTCTGAAAGAACGCAAAGAACGGACTTGTGTTTTCGTGGAGACCGGTCTTGTCCGGCTTCCTTGAAAGAACGAATTTGGAAGGACGCGAGAACACAGAGCGCGTCTTTGTGAGATTTTTTTTTTTCAAAGAAGTTTACTTATATGTACTAGAAGTTTTACTTTGCTAAAAATTCAGTCAAAACAGTAATAGTGTAACATATTACAGTTTACAATATTACAAAAAAATTCGAATATGCTGCTCAAGAAGCACTTATTATTATTGCTAATATTGCAAGTGTTGCAAACAGTTGTGCTGCTGAATGTTTTTGTGGAAATTAATTCAGTTTGGAAGTTTTTTTTTATTGATATGAAAGTTATTTATTTGAAAAAGCATACATTCTAATGTCTTTATTGGTAAAAATAGATATTTTATTTTTGCTTATTTTATCTCTTAAGGTGTGTTACCACCAAAGTACGTTTTTAAGTGCATAAATTCTGAGAGACACACTCAAGCTGAGTCCAGCTAATTAAGAAGGGGAAATCATACCATATTTTAATATTATCCAATTATACGTGAGGGTGTTTGAGGGCACTTTACCAGGGGGACACATGCTTCCATAGAAGAAAGGATGTAAGTTAGACTCCTGATGTAATTCTTAGCAATCCTGGAGAACGTCCTGAGCTTCCAGAACATTTTTACTGTAGCCATGCCGAAATGTGTGTGCGTGAGGGAGAGAGAGAGAAAGAGAGACGCATTGTTTATCCCTTAGGATAACACTGCGGGTTTAAACAGTGCTGAGGACAGCTGAGCAAAGTCTTGAAACTTAATCTGAAAAAAAAAAATAAATAAATAAATAAATAAATAAATAAATAAAATAAAAAGCACAAGCCCTGGTGGCTTCCCTTAAGCCACATTTTCTATCATACATCCCAAAATGCTGCCCAGGTGTAAGCAGACTGACAGACAGATCCATTACCATACTGCTGATGCAGGTCCACTTATTTTCAAGTGTTCATGACATTAAATCGACTCCTTAAAACTAAACTTCAGCAACCAAGAACTTTCATTCTTTTTGACTCTGTGTCAAAGTTCTCTAGGAGGTGCAAGAAAGCATCAAACTGTTTTTTTTTCTTTAAATAAAAGAGGGCAACATTCACCGATATATAGCTTTGCGTCGTGCGCAGGGGAGACTGCTTTAGCAGTCTTATTATCATGTTTCATGTGGTTTCTAAAGAGCAGCATTGTGTGAAAATGGCTAGTCATTACGGAAGAGATTCTGTGGCGTATTGAAACAAAGTCATTACAGAGGAACATCGTTAAATACACTCGTAAAATTGCTTTTCATTCACGGCCTGAAGAAATAGTTTTGAAATGAAGCAAAATATTACTTAATTTTTAATGCAGCTCAGATCTGTAGCTGAAAAACTGTGCATGGATATTTGCAAAGAATAAAGAGCTTTAGTTAATGGAGAAGGGCATATTAGAAATCATGCCTGGCATTAATGTTCATTTGACACTCTGGTAATGGGTGGAAGTGTGCTGCATTGTGGGATGTTGTTATGCGTGGGTTTTGGATGTACATTTTTATCTGCAGTATATTCACAGAAAAGTCTTAAAACCATTAAACATGTTGGCACACAAACTCTGGTAAAAATGATTGCAATGCAAATACACTTTCATTCACTGTTACACACACACATTTATAGTCTAATCTGAAATCAGCTTGGTTCCATTAAGAAGGTTATAGTCATTATAAAATTCCATTACATATTCTTTATTTCTGGAGTGATCCTAGTTTTCTTATTATTTACAGAATTAAGGATACAGATGAATGTGCAGAATAACTCCGTCATGCGCTCATGGTTTCATTTTACTCCCTAAATTCTTATTAAATCAACCTGGTGGAGCCCAACAGGACCGAGTCAATATTCCATATTCCAAAACTACGAAAGAAAATAACTTTTTGAGAAATCTCAGGTCTGGTGCACTGAAGGAGCCATAGCTGCATTAACCTGCAGCACCTGCACCCATCTGTCCAGCTGTTTGACCGGAAACACTGAGACGTCTGAGGCCTAGTGCACTCATAGACAATGTGTGCACTAGGCCTCAAATGTCTCTGCATAGATAATGTACTTTTCTGTGAGTGAAGTAGTGTTTATTTAGTTGTCTGTCTAGTATGAAAAATATACAAAAATGTGATATGTTTAATAATATTAATAAAACTGTTACTGTTAATTGTTTCTGTACATCCGTTCTTTAAATCATTTTTACATTCTATATGTGATATATGAAAGCTAATACATGAGATATATATATATATATATATATATATATAGATGTGTGTGTGTGTGTGTATATATGTGTGTGTGTGTGCGTGTGTATTTTAAACTTAAGTTTTATATATATATATATATTATAATAAATGTATAGTTAAGTATTATTAAATGTTATATAAAATATAATTGTTTACATAATTAAGAAAACAGATGGGTTTGTAGAATAACTCCATTATGCATTCATGTTTGTATAATTTTGTAAGACATATTTTATAAATAATTTAAATTTACAAATTACAATTTACATTAATATTTTTTAATTAGTTATATATATATATATATATATATATAAAATAATTATTAAACTAATTTAAAAATATTAATTTATATATATATATAATTATATATATATATATATATATATATATATATATATAAAAGTTTAATAATATATATATATATATATATATATTTTTTTTTTTTACAAATTACAATTAAGAATTTACATTAATATTTTTAAATTAGTATATATATATATATATATTCATAACCCAGGATTATTATTTTTTTAAATTTATAAAATATCTATCTATCTATCTATCTATCTATCTATCTATCTATCATCTATTAAAAAATGTTTTAAAAATGTAAAAATAAATATGAAATATAAAATATAAATATCTAAAATACAATATTTGAGCTTTCTTGAATATTTGAACTTTCATAACCCAGAAGAAAAGTTCATTTTTAAATTAAAATTTTATCTATCTATCTATCTATCTATCTATCTATCTATCTATCTATCTATCTATCTGTCTTTCTATCTGTCATCTATTAATAATTGTGTACAAAATATATTTGTAATACAATATTTGAACTTTCTTGAATGTCAAATATCTATCTATCTGTCTATCTGTCTGTCGGTCTGTCTATCTATTGTTCTATCTATCTAAATTCAAAATTGTGTAGAAAATATATCTAAAATACAATATTTAAAATTTCTTTGCCTCTGCAACAACTTTTTTCATAACCCAGGCTCTATATCCTAAGAAAAAGTTTTATTGTAAAGGTAATGATTCTTACTTTGACGCGGTCACATACTGTACTGACATACACATACTGTGTGCTCTTGGAAAATGGCAGTCATCTCTTTCAGATACCAATCGGTTTATTGCTTCAGACAAAATTTGTGGCCAACGAATGTAAGATGTGAAAATGAGAGGCAAATGTTGTATTTACATATGATTGACATAAACAAATTACACTCCGAGGGCGATGAGCTCAGCAACAGGTAATAACATCAGCAGTCACTCTTGGGAGCAAATTGTGTTTTGGCTGAATATTCACTGGCAGAGATACGGATTACGCCACGCAGGTTATTCGTGATGCTAAACATCCCTTAGGGCAAAGTGTTCGCTGATATATTTCAATAAGGAGACAAGGATGTGCTACATTTGCGTCTGCGATGGAGTTTTTCCAGAATGTCTGCTGTTTCAATTTGCATTCCCTAATGCTGTTGTTTGCTTTCCAGATGCCTGGAGCACCAACCCGCCCCCCTCCCACCACTGTCAGCCGACAGGCCACGGATCACTCCCTCTCCCAGACTGAAACCCCTCCGTCCCCAACACACCCATACATACATTTTGATTGGCCCATCCATCAGGTCTCCAACAAGCACTGAATCCAGGGACTGTGGGGAAAATGAAAAATCATTGACTGGGAAATTGGCAAGTAACAGGACCTCACCGCAGTTTAACAGGATCTCAACACAATTTGATAGCGAGTCGGAGTCTATGGGACGGAAAATGGAAATATGGGGGAGAGAGTGAGTTTAATTGAGTCTGTCCTTTGTGGCCCTGTTTTGAATATCAGATTAAGTATGAAAATGAGCAGCTGTCTTTTAAATATTGAAAAGATAAAACAAAGAGACTGACCAAGAGCTGATTCTCTGCTGCATTTCTAAAAAAAAAAAAAAGATGCAAATCACACAACGCTTTTTGTCATTGCATGTTATTTGTTACATGCATGAAAAGCATCCAAACCAGGAAATATTGCTTTCTGTTATTTTACAAATCTCAGCTACAATGGCAATGCCACAATATTGCAAAGAAATACAATAACTTTTATATAGGGGAGTGGTTGCTAAAATTATCTGGGATGGTTGCTAGGGTTTTGGGTAAATTGTAGGATGTTCCTGCTGGATTCTAGGGGGTCCTATGTGATTTTTATTTTCTTCTCGGTTGATGCCAGGACTTTGCTGGTTGCTAGGGACTTCAGGGATGGTCTGGGCAGTTGCTAGGGTAGCCTATTCTAGGTAACTTATAGGATGCTCCTTTTTTTTTTTTTAATTATTGTCTTGTTGATGGTTGCTAAGGGTGGTTGCTAGGATGGTCAGACCAGTTGCTAGGATATTCTAGGTAATTTCTAAGATGCTAGGTAATTCTAGGTAATTTCTTGGTGATTGTTGTCGTGTTCTGGGTCGTTTCTAGGGTGTTGAAAGAATTTTGCTGGTTGCTAGGGACTTCAGCGTGGTTGCTAGGATGATCTGGGTAGTTTTTAGGGTTTCCTAGATAATTTCTAAGATGTTCCTGATGGTTGCTAGGGAGTTTTGAGTGGTTGTTAGGGTGTTCTTTGGGATTGTTGTGGAATTCTGGGTGATTCCTAGGGTGCTCTGAGAGGTTGCTAGGATGATTGCGTGGTTGGAAGTGATTTCTGTCTGATTGTTAGGTAGATGTGGGTGGTTGCTTGGATGATTTAGATGGTTGCTAGGGTGTTTCAGGTCATTGCTAAGGAATTATGTGTAACTGTTTGGGAGTTCTAAGTGGTTGCAAGGGAATACCATGACTTGGAGAGTTCTGGGTAGTTATTAGGGAGTTCTGTGTGATTGTTAGGGCATTCTGGGTGGTTGTTATGGTGTTCTAGGTGGTTGCTAGAGTGTTCTGAGTGATTTCTAGGGTGCTCTTGATGGTTGCTAGGAGGTTCTAGGTGGTTGCTATGATGTTCTGAGTGGTTTCTTGGGTGTTCTAAGTGGTTGCTAAAGAGTTCTCTGTGATTGTTAGGGAGTTCTGAGTGGTTGTTATGGTGTCATAGAACGTTGCTATGATGTTTGGTGTGGTTGCCAGGATGCTCCAGGTGGTTGCTAGAGAGTTACTAGAGAGTTGGCACCTAGGCTGTTCTGGGTGGTTGCTAGGAAATTCTGTGTAACTGTTAGGGAGTTCTAAGTGATTGTCTATCTACACTCAAAAAAATGATTTGTTGGACTTACTTAAAAAAAGACTGTCAAGTGGTTCCACGCAACTATATTGAGTTATTTTGTTCAAACAACTATTTAGTTGTTTGAACAAAAAAAGTTCAATTAAAGCTGACAAAATTTCTTCAAGTAAAGAGAGAGGTTTAGACATTTTATTAAAAAAAAAAAAAAAAAGTTCCATTTGACCTTACCATCATGGCGATCAGGGTTTACTTTAGTTGGGCTCTTGACCCTTGATAGTTTTTCTTTTTTTTCTGTTGCTGTAATTGTGTTTGTAGCGCACGTTTGTTATAGCAAAAAAAAATACAAAAAATAAATAAAAAGTGTGATTAAATGTTCTTCGTTATTTCTTACTGATCTTTTTCAGTGATTTGTCTATTAGTTTGATGATATTTACAATAGTTGTATGAACTGTCACTATTACTACCTTCTAATTTCCGATATTATTTAGACACACACAGACATCAAGAATCAGCATATGAATCTCAACAATGGTGATATTCAACAGCTGCATGCTGGGAGTCATGGGTGAGTTTTGTACTCTGCTGCTACCCAGCATGCAGCTGTTGAATGTCACCATTGTTGAGATTCATATGCTGATTCTTGATGTCTGTGTGTGTCAAAGTGATGCGTAGATTACCGACTGCGGATAGGACATTCTGGGTTAAATCATTCATTGTACATAATAGGAAAACACCAAACTGGATTGTGTACATTCTGTAGTGAAATAGAGACAATTGAACATGTACTTCTACACTGTACAGCATATAATAGAGAAAGTGAGTTGACTAAGAAATTGAAGGATCTAAGTATAACTAATTTCAGTTTAATAAATCTATTAAGTTGTGCTTCAGAACAGTCAAAGAGTGCAAAAAGAAATACTCTATTATCTCAAAGTTACAGGATTGGAAGGAAGAATTTAGTTTTTTTTGTTTTTTGGTTTTTTTTTTGTTGTTGTTGTTGTAACCCCAGCTTCACACTCCAGTCCAGTTGGTGGTAATACACCATAAGTTGGCTTGTCAACCGCCAATAAACGATACAAGAAAGAAGAAGAAGATGCCGTAGATTTGAAGGTTTAGGGCATAAGATGAACGTCCATACAGCTATTATAAAAATCATGAAACTAACAGGTTAACCACTGGGTGAGATCAGTGAATCAGGCTACTAGATGATGATTACACCACAAGTAATAACTAACCAATGTAAGTTATTACAAAGAGCACTTAATCAGATTTCTTTTCTTGGCTTTTTTGCTGTAACAAATGTGTTTCACACACACAATTACAACAGCCAAAAAAACCCCAAAAAACTAACATTTAAAAAAAAAGTCAAAGGTCAAGAGTCCAACTAAAGTAAACCCTGATCGCCATGATGGTGAGGTCAAATGAAACTTTTTTTTAATAAAACATCTAAACCTCTGTTTAGATGTTCTCAAAAACATTTTGTAAATATATGACAGAAATCAAGTCAAACTGTAATGTTGTTTGATGAGTTGTTTAATCAGAAATTTAATGTCCTCATTTATTTACGTTGATTTTATCTTTGGCTGTGGCTGATTCTTGTGTTTCTCTTTCCTTCGGTGATTCTGCTTGTAAACAACATTATTGGTCAATCATGACATAATTATCTCCTTAACTCCAACACTGTGTCAATGCTACTTGAACACTCTGTAGTGTGGAAACACATGAACACTGAGCAGGGTTTGTTTAACACTGGGAACTATTACATAAACTTTGCCTGTTTCATTCACGTAAAACTGAATCACATTAAGTTTAACTGATTTGTTTATATTGAAACTATGTAATCTACATGCATGGAGTTTGTGTCCACTGAAAGTTTTTTTTGTTTTTTTTTCAGCTTGAAAATGTATGTTGTTAAACAACAGTACAATTCATTAAATGCACTGTAACCTATTACTTACAGCCTAATTTATTCCTGTCTGAAATTAATATGACCCGACTAAGGTCTGTGGATACATAATTCTCAGAATCTATGCTTTTACTGGATGTATTGCTAAGTGATGTTAAATTTGCAACCTGCATGTGTTGGTGTAATGAAAATTATTGAACAGCTTTACTGTTTTCATGCCTTTTAGGACTTTGTGAATGCTGAAAGAGACCTGACTAATACAGTAATTGGAATTTGCATCATCATGATTTGGATTTACCTGAAGAAATTTTGTCAGCTTTACTTGATTTTTATTTATTTATTTTTTGTTCAAACAACTAAATTGTTACTTGTACAACTTACTCAATATAGTTGCGTGGAACCACTTGACAGTCTTTTTTAAGTAAGTCCAACAAATCATTTTTTTGAGTGTAGGGCATCCCAGGGAGTTCTGAGTGGTTGCTATTGTGTTCTAAGTGAATGCCTTGAAATTCCATGTGACTGTTAGGGAGATATGGGTGGTTGCTAGGGAATTCTGGGTAACTGTTAGGTAGTTCTGGGTGGTTGCTAGGGAGTTATGAATGGATGCTTGTCACGAGCATACAAGGTTTGTTGAAATCTCTAACTCCAGATATGAGCAAAAGTGATGTATGCCTTAGCGAGCACCACTAAAAGACTTTTTCAAACCAGAACAAACTTAAGGAAATTTTATTAAGACCAAATATTTTATCGAGGTATTACAAATGGCCAATTATATCTCTAGACCAGGCAGTGCATAATCTTAAGAGACACAACTCTGGCTTGTCAGAACAACATTCACAGAGCCAACAGAATATTCTTTGAATTGCTAATCAGCGACTGGCTTGGACAGTGTCCCAGTTCTTTGTTCTATTCTGATTGGTGGACCCACAGAGTCATGTGCACCAGGCAAGATTTTCAGTATCTCTCAGAAATAGTAACATTTTTATGAGCAAAGCGTTTAATATCAGACTTCTCCAGAGGGACCTTCAATGCAATTAGTTTCTGGTGTCAAAAAGTCACTTTGGAAAAGGTGTCTGCAAAATGACATGTAACCAAGGTACTAAAATGTATCTATGCATTTCAACTGTGAATCTCACATAGAAATGTCTAGGTCAAAGTGGCAACATTTTAATTTTAGAATTTTATCCTTTTAACATGGCATAATTGATGCTAATTGCATGTTTAGTTATGAACTTGAGACTAATTTACACTTGCTGGGAGAGCAAGGTAGTTGCATAAAAATAATAAATAATAAATTATGAATTAACATTTTTAGTGCCCCGTTTACACCCATCTGTATCTTAATTTTAGAATATTAATATTTTGTAGAAAATGTTAATGATCTGAACTGAACCAACACTAAACTTACTTGTGCTGAACAAAAGGTAACACCTTTATTTTGATTGTCCACTATAGATATTCCACTAATTATAAGTAACTTTGTTCCTTGTGGCTAATTCGTACAAGGTCGTACAGGTTTGTACGATTCTTGCTAAATCGTGTGTATTTTATGAGTTACCCAATTTGTATGGATGACCCCTATCCCCGCCCCTAAACCTACCCGTCACTGAGGTCTAGACACTTCATACAAATTCGCACGAGTGAGGTCATACGAATTTGTATGAATTAGCCACTTTGTAAAATATTTATGAATTGGTTTTGAGATGGCGTCGGTTATGACACCCAGTTCGAACATTACAATACACATGATAACTTTCAATTTCATTAACAAGTAAATCCACTTCACCATGTAGGCCTAATTATTCTTCAACGGTGATGTTATCACAAAAACGGAAGTTCAAAGACAGAATTCTAATGATAGTTAGTTTACGTAGTTAAGTGACGCAAATATCTGCATCGCATTACTCGCTTTTGATAACTTGAGACACTCGTGCACATAAAAACATAAAAGCAACGATTAAATTAATTAAATTTGCTTTTGGTGTGCACACACCATTATACTTAACAGAATAACTAAACTAGACTATTGAAATAAAGTATAACCAAATAGAGTATTGTCCTTTAGAGCTGCTTTAGAGCAGAATCTGATTTGTCTCCATAATTAAGTTTTCATAATTGATTTATTTTCTTGTTTATCTCTGTGAAGCTGCTCTGTATAAAGCGCTATTTTGAAATAAAGGTGACTTGATTAAAATGGATACATTTAAAGTTTTTCCTCTCAGAGGTTGTTTAAAAGTACACTTCTTTTTTTATATATATATGCTGATGTATTGTCCATAGAACGTTGAGAGCCTCAGCAAGGTAAAATTAGAGTGCTTTAGTTTGCTTGAGAGAAAAAAAAGTTCAGCTCCTTCCTCTGAATAAATTACCCTTTGTAGGACAGTGCAGAATTCGTTAAACGCAGCAAGCTATATGAACACACCTGCCTGTGGTCTGCCCTGGAGGCTTGTTTCAGGCTTACAGTAAAGATAAAAGCAACACTTCTATAGGCTATACTTAATTTCTAAGCATTTCTTAAAAAGCAACACTTTTCTGATGGAAATAAAACACTCATTGTATTACTGAAATCACTGTCAGAATCTGTCACTGGCATCTTCATAGATCAATATTTCATTTCAGCACAACAGTATCAAGTCTGATCCCCAGGCGCGCTCAGGAATATTTCAGCTGTTTTCGAAATGACGTCTGGTGTCAAGCTCTGACATTTAGTGGCTCGTTTCCGTCCCCGAGCCCTTTTGCATGCTGTCATGGAGATAACGGGAAGATTATGGGATGGCCGAGTGGTGAGCGTGTGATGTGAAGCTAGCGCTGTTTTTCTGTGCGAGCGAGGAGCCAGTCGACAGTAAAGGTCTCCGCTCAAATCAGAAGGTCAATGCTCTGGCTATCAGCCTGCCTGTCTATTTTGTGTATGTGTCACTGGCTAATTTAGTACCCTCCGCATTTATGTTTCCCACAGAATGCACTAAAAAACACTTATTTCATCAGTGTATGCAGTGTGTATGTATGTACGCAACTGTCTATGTCCACCTAATTTTTAATAACGGTTATTGGTAAAACTTTATACAAAGCAGTGTGTTCATAATTTAGATAATGCATTAAAATATTGTGGTAAGACACACCTCGTTTTGCTGCTTGATTACAATATCAAACAACATAACGAGCTGTCTTGTAAAGCTAAAACTAGCTGGAAGCAATTGACACCAGGAGCCAGGCACATTAAATTTACAAATGGCCACGCCCACTCTTACAGGAAAAGAAAAGGAAGGTGGACAGCTATATAAAAATCTTACAAAACAGTCTATACAGAGGCCTTAAACATTAACATAAAAATGGCAATTTTCCGCAACAATAGACAAAAGACGCAAGTTGGCGTTAGTTGTATGTCTTATAAAAACATAAACTGCAAAGTAATGGGAGGGCCCAGATCGGGGCGTTTTTAGGCCATGTTACTGATTGGCTGATGTCATAGTGATGGTAGTTTTAGGGGTTGGGTTAGGTAGGTATTTGTATGGATGACACTGAATGCTGAATATGTTTATATATACAGACCAAACAAAAGTAGATTTACAAAAGTAGATTTCTTCCCCAGAATATGCTGTTAAATTTGAATGGCAGTTTATGTAGAAATATAGGTTCTGTAGTTACGGCATTAATATGGAAGCTCGTTTTCGAATAAATAAAAAATAAATAAGGTAATTACGACTTTTTTTTTTCTCAGAATTGCGTCATATAAACTTGCTATTCTTACTTTTTTTTTCTCAGAATTGTGAAATATAAACTCACAATTGCTAGTTATAAAGTCAGAATTTCGCAATTCTGATTGATTCTGAGTTATAAAGTCTATAAAGTCTCCTCAAAACTGGACTTTATAACTCGCAATTCTGAGGTAAAAAGTCAGAATTGTCGGTTTATATCTTGCAATTCTGACTTCCTTAATTTCTTACAAATGCAAGTTTATATCTCCTGATTCAGACTTTATAACTCGATTTAACAAAACTAGTGAGTTTGTTAATTCTGAGGGGAAAAAAGCCAGAAGTGTGGGATATAAATTCTGAGCCTAGGGGAAACGAGAGAATGACGAGTTTTTTCTCTAGAGTTGTGGGATATAATCTCGGAATTGTGAGATATAAAATGATTTTTTTTTTTTTTCTTTAAATTCTTTTATTCCATGGCTGCATAGACTGCCACTTGAACCGCCCACAGAAAAAACGTCATCCCTATTTCAGATCTGTAAGATTATCCCACTATCTAACGTCAATTTCGTTGAATAACAGTGCTTATCACTGGGTGACAAGCTCTTGTAATATGCAAATAACATTTTGAAAATGATATCTAATTAATATAATCCATACTCCTTTTAAATCTAAATATTTTGTACCGTATCCATGTAATGGACCTTTATCTCACTTCCTATATCCGGTAAGCGAAGCAGTGTATCCCCACTTCCGGTCCCATTGCAACGCAATGAAAATTAATGCGAGGATCATCTCTTTCCTTTCTTTCGCCGGTGTTACTGCAGTGTGTTTGGCTGCTTTTATTCTAAACAATGACACACTGCCTCAGTTTTTACGATTTCTTGACACAACCCACTAAACATTGGACGTCGGATAGACGTGCAGATCATGTCTATATTGGGTCCGTCGGTCCATGACCAATTATGGACATCTATTCGACATCCAAACTAGGTCCACTATTTGGACGTCTATCCATTACCCAACTTGGACGTCATTTGGACGTCTATGGCAGTTGCAGTAAATGTGTTTTACAAAATAGAGCCTATCAACATGATTATATATATGAATACAGATTATTTATAAACAAACAAGATTTATTATCTCTATTACTATTTATTTATTTGGTAGCCCATATGTTTTTACAAAACAACCCCATCAATGGACGGAAATTGGACGTCCAAAAATGACATGGAAAAGACGTCACTACGACGTCACATTGCGCAGTGGGAACACGGATGACATGCGTGGGATGAATTAAGGTCCTTCTAAAATATTACGTGGGAGCACGTTCCCCTGGAGTATGCATTTCGCAACTGAGGATGTTTAGGCCTACATCTCATATCACCTGCTGAAATGTTTCTATTAATATATTTCGCTTCCAAATGTGCATTCTGAATAATAAATAAATTTAACCTGCTGCAGTCAATTTCGTCTTAGCAATGTTTTTCTCATCATATTTTATACCTGTTTACATTAAAATACATTTTGGATTTACTGTAGTAAATGTAGTAACTATGTTATATTTTATTTTTTCCGCGGACTGATTTCCATTTGTATTGCCGTAGTTTTACTACACATACCATGGTTATTTTTGTATTAAAATAGATGAATGAATGCGCGGGCGTTGCCTTAGAGAAATAACAATGTTGAACATTTTAGCTAATTAATCTAGACAGTATAACGCGTTGACAGCGTGATTTGAGTATTATTTAAGAATTTTGGCATAAACGTGAAGTACATACAATGTCTGTGAATGAAAAATGACAGAATAAGGACTAAAATTTTATACAAATGAATAAATTTGTTGATTGTGATCTTATTCATCAGGTCTCACACACACTGCACGCACTGACGCAGTGTGGTGAAATCACGAATGTTTATGAGCCATGCGTTTCTCAGATCGGTACGTTGGATTAAAACTAAAAGTTCCGTTGCGTTTGGAAAATTCTGTGCACAGTAATCATCAGAATATTTCTTCGCATGTCTCTGAAAATGTCGGGATTTTGAAATAATCCTGCAGATGCTCTTTTTAACAGTTTTTATTCAACTAGTGATTACAGCATATTGAAAAATATACATAACCGGAAGAATCGATACACTGCTTCGACAAGCGCTTCCGGTGTTCAATTTCGGTGCGGTAAAGGTCCATTCTCTAGCCGTAAAGGCTATCTCTCCCGGGTTTTCTGCAACCAGGCTGCGCGCGCATCCCGAATGTTTACAAACAGATAATCGGTCTATACATTTACGAGTTAGAGTCCGACTACTAGACTGTAATAACCAGCTAACCTGTTCGTTTCAGCGAGCACACTGCTATTTTGAAAAAAAAAAGGCTTTATTCTGTCAGGTAGGCTATTGACTACTTTTTTTAAGCCAATCAAAGCTTGGCAGCAGTGGAGAAGTGGGTGGGGTTTATACAGAGACGCCAGAGAACTGCTCTTATGCATATGTATGAATTCATTATTAGAAGTAAGTGTGGAAAGTTCAAGTCAGTTATAGGGCATTTTGCTAACTGTGGATTTAATTCTCTGAAATGGACCGAATGATTAGAAGAAATGTTCTGGATATTCACTCTGCTTGAGGATGCATGTGGATTAAGCCCAACGTCCAGACATCTCCAACTTTATGACAGTAATTGAAACGGTTGGTGTCTTTTTATCATATTTTACTACAGATTTGCTTATGCATGGCACAAATGGGCTTATGTTTCATTCATTTAGAACTTGATTTTCATTTTGTGTTTGATAGCTGCATATGTAAGTCTATGATATGTTTGATGTGAAGAGTGTTTATAAGGTGTAAGTGCTGTTGTGGTGTGGTTTTGATTTGTGTATAGCGTTTTTGTGCTGTTATTGGTTATTTATGTAGAAGCAAAAATAATGGGCATGTTTGGAATATATGAAATTATTTTAAAACCTGATAATAAATAATGTCATTTAAAACAGTAAGTGGTATACAGTTTATATTGGTATCTTGTAATGCTAGTTCTGTTCTATCAAAGCACTCCACTAATCTTATATTGGCAAGCAAAACCACTCAAAAGCATAATTTCTCTCATGATTTAGCTTCATATTCATCTTCATCTTATCAACTCAGAATTCATCTAGAGTTCCAGTATACAAAACCTGGGACTACACGTTTCTGAATATTTGCTTGCTTGGATTTAAAATGTAATAGTTCAGCAAGCTAGGCTTACTTTGCAAAGCCCGGCCTTATAGGTTGGACTCTTTAAATCTGTTCTAGTATCTTCTTTGTTCAGGGTCTCCCTCAATCTCTTTCTCGTCAGCCCCTCATTTCCCAGTGCTGGCAGCTCCACTCTTCAGCCTAATGACACTGTAATTGAGCGTTACCCAGATAGCCGTGGCGTGATAATGGAACAGCTCTGTGCTGCCGGAGCAATCTTGGGCTGAAATGATTTGTTTGTCTAAATGCTCATCCCTCTTCTCGCGCCGTGTGAATGAGACGGTCGGCTCCTGTGGCACGGCAGTGCTCGGCCTCTTCTCTCAAGATCACACTTATCTTTACATGCTACAGGAGATGGACTGTTAGCTACGGTACTGAAAGTATGGATTATATTGGATTCAATTCTGTCCTAACTTGAATTTTAGATGGTCATTTATGGTTCAAAACTGGTCCATGTTGGTCTATCATTCGGACCTGTCATCTTAGCTTACCTGGTAGATCTTGGTCAAGATGATTAGGGTTGGTAGACTTGCAATAAACCAGCTGCCTTGCCTCCAAAAAACTGCTTTCAAACTCTTGCTGATCACTTTAGCTCTCAAATATCATTTTTAAGCTTGCCGACTTGCAAGAACCCATGGTAGTTACACAACGCAACAAATCTGATATCTTGATGCAACAACCAATGTAATTTGAAAGCTATAGAAGAGATTTCCTCCAATTGGAATCAGTTCCCCCTCCCAAAACAAAAAGCTATTGCATGGCCTGTTTTTTTGCCTTAATAGGTAGACAAATATCTGAAATGTTTTTAAAATAAACAGAAAGCATTGGTCTTTGTGATGAAACGTGACTTTGAACATGAACTTCAAGTTCGTCTAGATTAGGCTGTCAGACTGCAGAAATGTCACGGGAAATGTTTGTCTTTGTACCACCAGCTAGCCGGCTGATTGGTATTGTGGGACTATTGTAATATCTGTGCTGATAAATCCTGGTAGTTGATATGCATAAGGCCAGATATACCAGTCATAACACACTGGAGACAGGGCAAGGGAGACGTTTTAAGTATAATGTCAATGTGAAATTAAAATTTATATTCTAAATGCACCCTTCTGGTCCAGGATTAATTGGTAAATATTATTTCAAAGAAAAAATGAATTCATAATATATGGATTTGGTAGATGCTTTTATCCAAAGACTACCATAGCTACTGTGTAAAGCTGAGTTATTAATTTTGCCCATATTCTCTGAGAATCAAAACCATGACTTTAGAGTTCCTACAGCATTACACTACCACTTTCCTCAATCCAATCATTTCCCAGTGGAAAATTCAAGTTCACTCTTGTTCTTTTTCTCAATGAATATCCTGTTTCATAACAGAATTAGAATTGGTTGCAAATAACATTCCATGCTATTATCATTAACATAATGAAATTGCAAAGTTAAAAGTGTTTGCTGGCTTTCTGCTTCAGGCCTGTGACTCTGCTATAAGAGAAATGGAAGCATACTTTCATTATTGTGTCGGCAGAAAAGAGCGTGATTTAATGGCTTGACCCTTACCTTCAGACATATGCAGTGCTGCTCCATCTCTTTGCTCCATCTTTATCAGTCAGAGCTCGGCTGCTCTCACAAGACCGCCAGCTCAGTGAGGTAAAGTTCAAACGCTTTTCAGGAAGAGATTAGGGAAACGTCTTTATGTGTCATGGAGATGTGATAAAGCTTTCTGTCAGGGTGAGCTCTCGCTTTGCTCTCCGGCGGCTGTAGGTATACTCCTGTGATGCCGCAGCGGGCGAGCTTGGAGATTTTAAGGGGATCTGAAAAATAAATGATTCTAGGTTTTCTCTGCGTTTTCATTGGGGAAAGTGTTTATCTAAGGGGCTTTGTGCATCTCCACAACTGTCAGAAGAAAAGAAGGAATGTTGTATTGATGCTGCTGTTATCTCTAGAACATTAGTCTCTCTAAAGGGGGAAAAGAAAAGAAAAAACTTTGGAAAGTTCCACTAGAAAGTAGTTCGGGAGGTTTTGAGAGTATTAAATATTAAAAATAAATGTTCTACTAACTCGTATGGGTATGGTGTTCAGGTTAGGGCTGTCACTAACGATTATTTTGGTAATTGAGTAATCGGTCAATTATTCTGATGATTAATAGAGTAATCAGAGATTAAAATAAGTTTTTTGTACTAATGAAAATAGACCATAGTGAACAATTGTTTTTAAAATGACTTAAAAACCATATAATAGCATTGAGGCAATAATTAGTTCAAATAAAGGAGTTTTCTAAAATCGTGTATTGAATTGAATCGCCCTAGTTCAGGTGTCTACGTTATATAATTTTGACCATGTAGTCTATGTAAACATGGGTGATCATATGTGATCCTGGACCACAAAAACCAGTCATAAGGGTCAATTTTGAATTTTTGAGATTTGTACATCATCAAAAATAAGCTTAATCTAAATATTGAGAAAATCGCCTTTAAAGTTGTCTAAATGAAGTTCTTGTCAATGCATATTACTAATCAAAAATCAAGTTTTGATATATTTACGGTAGGAAATTTACAAAATATATCTATGAAACATGATCTTTACTTAATATCCTAATGATTTTTGACATAAAATAAAAATCAATACTTTTGACCCATACAATGTATTTTTGGCTATTGCTACAAATATACCCGTGCTACTTAAGACTGGTTTTGTGGTCCAGGGTTGCATATGTGCTTATGGTTGTTTGCAGCTTATTGTCATAAAATGATCTTAGGCTTTGTGGTGGATTTATGTCCATGTTAGTACAACTCTTATTGCAAACGAGCAGGAAAAATCTTTTTCATTATATTTGCTTTTTCATGGTTGTCATGGTGCTGACGGCCAGTAGTGTCACAAGCTAATTAAAGAAACCCATCCAAACGGATAACCTTTCCCCAAAAAAGTTATTTGACACACATTTGGGGTGAACGAAACACCAATTAACCCTGAAAATGGTTAACGACCTTAATTATAAATGTTTTATGTGTTTAATTTTAGAAAATTCATTATTCATTGTGGCTCTGATAAATGGCTCCCCTTTTTCTCAGAGTTAATCGTAGGATGATGGCGAGACTTTCATTACACTGGCCAACACAGATAGACCTGTATTTGTGTGGATGTTTCATTTTAATGTGTCACTTGTCAAACATTTATTTATTTAAATTTAATTTAGTTACTTATGTGTTATTTTATTTCTTATTACTTTTTTTTTTTGGAATCAATATTATAGGTTAAAATTTATGTAAGGGAGTTCATTGAAATGGTTATTTTTGTGACAAATAAACATTTTAATGAATTAAAAAAACAAACAAACAAAAAAAAACAAGTATATTATTATAAAAATGCCTTTTAAAATAGTTAAAATGATAGTTAATTTCAGCATATATATGATATTTCTGTGTGTGTATGAGTTTGTATGTGAATGCCAGCATACAGGAAACAGTTGTTTGTGTGTCTCTCTGACTCATCAGTGTGTTCACTCCTTCAATAATGAAATAAAACTCCCAGCAGGAGCCGGAGATTGCGCTGTGCGCGCTGTCATATTAGCTGTAAGCGATCTCGCTGATCACCCTCTCGGCGCAGGATGATGTTGTGCTTATGAATGAAGGTCAGAGGTTGACTGCCTCCTGCCACCTGCACACCTTCTGCTGGAGTGTCAGCTCAGTGTCTCAAACGTTGACAGAATGAAGTTAATGCTCATTAATCCAACCAAATCCAATAAACAAAAGATCACCATGACTGCTGCTGAGAGACTAAGATGGCAAACAGGGCCTGAGTTTTAATTATGAAAGCTTCAAGGCTTCAGTAACTCACGTACAGATACACGTTGGGGAAGTGTTGGGGAATATTGCTTTGCTATGAAAGCCCGTCTCTGCCACTGAATAAAAAAATAATAAAAGGTTATTGCGACTTATCTCGCAATTCTGACTTTATAACTCACAATTGCGAATTTACTTCACACAATTCTGACTTTTTTTCCTCAGAAATTATGAGATATAAACTCACAATTCTGAGAAATAAAGTCGCAATTCTGGAGCCTGTTTCCACCACTGAGTAAAAAAAGGTTGTTGCAACTTTTAATCTCACAATTCTGAGAAAAATAGTCAGAATTCCGAGATATAAACTCACAATTCTGAGAAATAATGGCGCAATTCTGAAGCACGTTTCTGCCACTGAATAAAAAAAATAAAAGGTTATTGAACCTTGAACCTTATTGAGGACAAATATAAACTTGCAATTTTGAGTTATAAAGTCAGAACTGTGAGATATAAACTCGCAATTTTGAGATATAGTTACAATTTTCAGAAATAAAGTCGTAATTCTGGAGCCCGTTTCCACCACTGAATAAAAAAAGGTTGTTGCAACTTTTTATCTCACAATTCTGAGAAAAAAAGTCAGAATTCTGAGATATAAACTCACAATTCTGAGAAATAATGTTGTAAATCTGAAGCCCGTTTCTGCCACTGAATAATAAAAAAAAGGTTATTGTTACTTTAAATCCCACAATTCGGACTTTTTTTTCAGAATTGCGAGATGTAAAGTTGCAATTCCGAGAAATAAAGTTGCAATTCTGGAGCCTTTTTCCACCACCGAATAAAAATAAATAAAAAAGGTTATTCAGACTTTTTACTTCAGAATTGTGAGATACATGTATAAAGTTGCAGTTGCGAGAGACAAAAGTCAAAATTGTGAGATAAAAGTCAGAATTGTACAATTCTGACATTAGAACTCGCAATTCTGACTTTATAACTTACAATTACGAGTTTATATCATGTAATTCTGACTTTTCTTGCAATTGCAACTTTTTATCTCACAATTCTGAGTTTTTTCTCGCAATTGCATGTTTATATCATGCAATTGTGAGTTGACTGAACTTAAAATTTTAAGGCAGCCGGGTAACAAATTATTTTAAGTTGACTCAACAAATTGTTTTTACAGTGAACTAGCTCATTTTGAGTGGTTAATAAGGGCAAAATATTATATCAAATCCAAGAAAAATGTTGATTTATCACATTTTGCTTGTGATTTGGAAAAAGCCAGTCAGGGCCAGTGTTATTTTAGTATTATTGTGATATTATAGATACTATATTTGAGGATTTATTTTTTTATCATTTACTTTATTTTTAAAGTGTAGTTAAAATTTTAGTGATTATTTTTTTTTTGTTGTTGTTGTCGTTTTTTTAGTAGGCTTTTTTGTCAAATACAAAATGAGAAATTTTGCCTTAGCAACTAGTTAAAATAATTTTTATTGTCATTGTTTTTTTTATTTTAGTTAATGGTTATTTTATTTAAAGTAATGAAAATGTGTTTTTTTAATGTTCTAAATTTTAGTTTTAGGATAAGTTTGCGTGACAAATGTGTACTAAAAAGCAAAATATTTTCCTTTGTGTTTTTGAAAAGTTTTGTGTACCGACAAAAACATTGTTATAATGATATGCCCAAACAACTAAAAACGCCAGGCCAGTAGTTGCTGATGTCACTTCGTAAAATAACACTACACACGTGCGCACATAATTTTGGACTGTAATACCAATGCCCATGATGTTACTGTTTTCACTTATTAGTGTTTTTGTAGTTTACAGAAGTTTTGCATTCCATTTTCAAAAGTTTAAAGAGATTTCAGGCCCCCAGAATGCTGTTTTTGTCCTAATGAATGGTTGAAAACGGTGTTGTGTAAACTCCGTTAGTTAGCCTAACTATAAAAACCTTGGTCAAGGCTTGTTTTAAGATCAACACACATTATTAGTATTCTTGCTCTTTTTATAGCTACAATTAAGTCCCCAGTACATATTCTTTCACTTTTTTCCAACTTTAGGGGCCAATTATGAAGATATTTGTACCCGTAGGAGCTTCTGATCCATTGAGACATGAAAGGAGCATATTAGTCAATGTATGTGAGCATGGCCTCATGATCTTTGGAGACTCGTGTATGTGTGTGTTTGAAGAGAGCAGGACCCATCTGTCTGTGTGTTGAGTGGATTAATAACTCTTCTAGATTTAGCCCCAGTCTTGCGGCGGGCTCTCTGTTTTGCCTCTGTGAGTACGTTTTTCATTATTAACTGTAGTTATTAAGCACCGGCTGGCTCATGTATTTGAGGTGAATCAGCCCAGTCAGTCTCTAGAAGTCTACTGTGCTGTACAAAACTGCTTTCATCTACAGTGCAACTTGATGAAACTGTTGAGAATTCATACGGGCTGACTCTCAGCTTGTTAAAAAAATGGTTGAAGGGCTATTTGTGTGATTCAGTGACCTGAGAAACCACAGTCCTGCTCATGTTGACCTACTTTAATAACAGATACCCAACCCACACTTCTCCAGCCGTTTAAACTAAGAGTGCAAACTTAGTTCACCCAAAATGAAAATTCATTATTCTGTCATTATTTGTTCAACCGTGTCTTTACTAACCTGTATAGTTTTCTGTCATCTGTTAATACAAAAGGAGATGTTTTGCTGAATGTTCTTGCTTCTTTTCTATTCAATGAAGTTGAACAGTGGACAGAGGCTGTGAAGCCTCCAAAAGGACAAAAATGTATTATAAAATGTTTGTGAGTGAAATATACCTTTAAGATGGTGTTTTAGACTAAATATCACATTTATTTATTGTATTTGTGATATTAATTTATATGTATGATATTTATCTTATCCTATTTAAATATCTCATTTATTAATATGTATTAATAAATATGTATATTTTTAGATGATTTATTTATTGTATGTATTATATTTATTTTTTATTTAGCGTATGTATAATATTTACCTTATTTATCGTTTTTTGTGTAGTCTTATTTATTGTTTTTAATCAATTAATTAATTGATTTATTTTATCATGTTTAATTTATCTTATTGTATTTATTTATTGTTTATGTAATTTATCTCATTTATTTATTGTTAATTTATAATATGTGTAATATTTGTATAATATATAATATATATGTGTAATTTATCTTATTGTATTTACTTGTATTATAAATTTATTGTATGCATAATATTATATTTTTATCATATGTGCAATATTTACCTTATTTATCATATTTATTGTATGTGTAATCTTTTATTTCTTTTAAAATAATTAATTAATTAATTAATTAATTTTATACATTTATTGTTTGTGTAATTTATCTTGTTTATTTTATTTATTTGTTTTATTTGTTTTATTAACTTATAATATGTATGTTATTTCTTATTTATCCTATGTATGTATCTCACTATGTATGTATCTCATTATTTATTTACTTAAGTGTATAATATTTGTATTATTTATTTATTGTATGTATAATATTCATTGTATTTATCATATTTATTTATTAATTTATAATATTTCGTACTTATCTTACTTATTAATGTTTATTTATTTATTTATCATATGTAATATTTATCTTAATTATTTGTTGTGTATATATATTCTGTATAATATATATATATATATATCTATAATATTTATTTATCTTATTTTCTTATTTATAAATATTTAGCGTATTTATACTTAAAATAATATTTGTTTATATTTATAATGTTTACCTTTATATATATATATATATATATATACATTATTTATTTATAATATTAGTTTTTGATTTATTTATATATTCATTCATTCATTCATTCATTTATTCAATCATTAATTTATTTGTCTTTTATTTTATCATTAGCTCAGACTAAATGTGGTTCATTAAACGTGACTAAATTATAAATCATGGGGATGACTTTTTGTTCTCTCCATTATTATGTTTCTCTCCTTTTCTTCGCTCTCACACAACACCTGTATCGATAAAGCCCAAACAAAACCAGTATTGATTTTAAGAGCATTCATTCACCCTCCTCCTCTGAGTATGTGTTTCTTTTTTGTCCTCTGCTCTGTGAGCTGTGCTGTTTTTTTGTGTGTGTTTTGTGTATCTTTATTGTCTAAAAATTACCAGAATGCAAATGTGCATCAGAAGGAACAAGTGCAAACTCAAGTGTGTTTCGCTCCCTCGTGTGTTTCCAGAGTGCAAGCAAACAGGGATTGATCGGTCCAGGCTGCATTTCGTCTCTAGAGATGACCCAGAGGTCAGAGGTTGGATTTAGTGTGTCGGAAGTAGGCATGACAAATCCACACCGTCGTAAATCCACAGAAGAGTACACACACACTCACTGAAAGGAGGAGGCAGAGAGACACCATTAAAAATGATGAATGAGCTCAGAGAGCAGCAGAAGCAGATGACAGTAGCAGCGGCACAAAGTGCTGTGTTTTGTGTAAAACTCTGCCCTAGTTCTGTACCTGACACACACACACACTTAGTCAATCTATAGTGGTTCTGAAGTGTTCACTGCTTTCGTTCTCATTCTAGTTCTCGTCTTCTGGTCTGTGTTTTTTAATGAGACTTTTAGGGCAAGCCATCTCTTTTAGATAATCTAAAAGGGATAGTTCACCCAAAAATGAAAATTCTGTCATTAATTATTTACCCTCATGTTGTTTCAAACCCATAAGACCTTCGTTCATCTTCAGAACACAAATTAAGGTATTTGATGAAATCCAAGAGCTTTCTGATGCTATAGACAGTAACAGAACTACCACGTTCAAGGCCCAGAAAGGTAGCAAGGACTATAGCTGGGTGACGTGGCCAAAAAAATGATTACAATAAATTAAAATGATAAAAATAAAATTATTACAATAAGTTTTTTCATTATTACATATTACAGTATTTTTTTTCATGTCAGTCAATATCAATAATTATCACAATAAATGTCACATTTTTATTTCTTTCGAATTTAAAGGCTGATTTTTGCCACAATGTGAAAGTTGTAAAAACCAGATGGTTAATTGTGGCTTTAAACTGTTCTTTATGGTCAGAACATGACAAACATGATGTTTTTTAAATTCTTTACACTTTATGCAGTCATTTTTTCCTTAATAAAATAAATATCTTAATAGAAAAAAAGTATTTCTCAGCCAGTTGTTAACATGTTTGCTAGCATGTTTCTAGCATGATTACTAAGTTGCTAGCATGTTTCTGGCATGATTAGCAAGTTGCTAATATGTTGTTAGCATGTTTCTAGCATGGTTAGCATGTTTCTTGCATGATCAGCAAGTTTCTTGCATGATTTTGCTAGTATGTTGTTACCATGTTTCTACCATGATTACCAAGTTGCTAGTATGTTGTTACCATGTTTCTAGCATGGTTAGCATGTTTCTTGCATGATTAGCAAGTTTTTAGTATGTTGTTAGCATGTTTCTACCATGATTAGCAAGTTGCTAGTATGTTGTTACCATTTTCTACCATGATTACCAAGTTTACCAGTATGTTGTTACCATGTTTCTACCATGATTACCAAGTTGCTGAGTATGTTGTTACCATTTTTCTACCATGATTACCAAGTTGCTGGTATGTTGTTAGCATGTTTTAGCATGGTTAGCATGTTTCTTGCATGATTAGCAGAGTTTCTTGCATGATTACCAAGTTCTTAGTATGTTGTTACCATGTTTCTCCATGATTACCAAGTTTAGTATGTTGTTACCATTTTCTACCATGATTACCAAGTTGCTAGTATGTTGTTACCATGTTTCTAGCATGGTTGGCATGTTTCTTGCATGATTACCAAGTTGCTAGTATGTTGTTACCATGTTTCTACCATGATTAGCAAGTTGCTGGTATGTTGTTACCATGTTTCTACCATGATTACCAAGTTGCTAGTATATGTTGTTAGCATGTTTCTAGCATGGTTAGCATGTTTTCTTGCATGATTAGCAAGTTGCTGGTATGTTGTTACCATGTTTCTACCATGATTACCAAGTTGCTGGTATGTTTGTTAGCATGTTTCTACCATGATTACCAAGTTGCTAGTATATTTGTTACCATGTTTCACCATGATTACCAAGTTCTTAGTATGTTGTTAGCATGTTTCTTGCATGATTAGCAAGTTCTGGTATGTTGTTACCATGTTTCTACCATGATTACCAAGTTGCTGGTATGTTGTTAGCATGTTTCACCATGATTACCAGTTGCTGGTATTACCAAGTTGCTAGTATGTTGTTAGCATGTTTCTTGCATGATTAGCAAGTTGCTAGTATGTTGTTACCATGTTTCTACCACCGTTAATGATTCATTTGATACTTTGGCATTTTTAGTTTTAGTGATTTGAATTTTAATAAGCGATGTGCGTGGATCCTGCTCCTGTTTATTTGCCATTAGAGCACGAATCATCTGTTTGAATCTCTGCTTCTGCCCTTGAAGTTTCCCCGGGGGAGAAATCTCAAGGTGATAGAACCGTGTTTGAGTTTGTAACTGCTGTCTTTCTGTGAAAAATCATTACTTTGTATAATACTCGCAATTACAGAGTCGTCCGGCATCACCCCTTGCAACCTTGCATTTTTAGCTTCAATTAGATGCTCCGCTTTGATAGCCAAGGTTAACAGTAGGTTTTGGATACAACTTTAAACCTCATGTTTCCTTGAAATACTGGACTAAATTGCTGCATTTAAGGTGAAGCCCATTAGTAGGCCGTTTTAGTAAAAATACATCAGAATTCAGAATTGAATGCCGCTCTTAGTTTAGTATGTTGTGCACAGACTCTCCATGGAATACCTGGATGACCTTTAGTACGTTTGCAGAAAAGTGCATTATACAGCATTGATACTCTGTGGAATACTTTATTCAACAATACAATGCACTCAGCTTGACCTTCCATTTGCAATGTGTTGAATCGGATGTGATATTAGAAATGATTTTTCACATACTTCTCTTACAATACTTACTGCTTCATATGGAAGAAATAGATGTATGCAAGCATAATATTCCAAATTCAGCCCATCTCTTTCTTGACTTATTTGATTGCGCTGCCAAATGTTTGGACATTTTTATGTTTTTCTTTTGGCCCAAGATGGTAACTAGTCGTCACTTGCTGAATTATGGATGCAACTTGGTTGAGGCCATGTGAAAACAGTGTAGTGTTTTTTTCCTGTTTGTGATGTATGTGGAATAATGTCCACTTTCACTTCAGTTCAATTCAGTTCGATTCAATTCAATTCAATTCAATTCAATTCAATTCAATTCACTTACTATAGATAAAAAACGGTAATAAGTGAAATCAGTGTTATTTTCAGTGTTTTTTTAAAATTAATTAAAAATACTTCTTTTACTTCTTTTTAAATGTTATCTTTTTAAAAATTTGCTATTGTAGTGCTTATTAATCAATTTAATTAGCTTTTATTTATATATTTTATTTATATTTAGTGCTAAATTATTTTATGTTTTAGTTAGAGTAATTTTAGTACATCGTAGTACTATAGTTGCCAAGGTAAAAAATAAAATAAAATAAAAAAAATAATTAAAAAAAAATATTATTATGATTATTATTATTATTTCTTCTATTATTATTATCTTTTTGAAATTTACGAATGAAGTATTTATCAATCATTTTAATTAGCTTTTATTTATATATTTTATTTATATTTAGCACTAAGTTATTTTATTTGTTTGTTATAGCAATTTTAGTACATGAACTTACATTTCAGTTAGAAACGGAAAAAATATATTTTTTTAAAATACTAATACTAATAATAATAATAATAAAAAATAACAATAATAATAATACTACTAATACAATAATAATACAATAATAATAATAATAATAATAATAATACAAATATATGATTATTATTGTTATTATTATTATTATTATTGTTATTATTATTTCTACTGCCATTACTACTGCTGCTACAACTACTACTACTACTACTACTACTACTACTACTATTATTATTATTATTATTATTATTATTATTTCTACTATGATTATAATTGTTTCTTCTTCTACTACTACTACTACTACTGCTACTATTACTATATTATTTTTTTTTTATTTATTATTTATATTATTATTATTATTATCTTTTTAAAATTTGCTATTGAACCATTTATTTATTTTAATTACTTTTTATTTATATACTTTATATTTAGCACATTATTTTATTTATGTTTTAGTTATAGAAATTTTAGTACATCAACTTACTTTTTTATAGTTAGTTGCCAAGGTAAAATAAAGAAAAAAAAAAGATTTAAAAAAAATATTTATAATAATAATAATAATAATAATAATAATAATAATAATAATAATTATTATTATTATTATTATTAATAATAATAATAATAATAATACAAATAATAATTAATCATTTATTATTCTATTATTATTATTGTTATTACTATTATTATTATTGTTGCTTTGTTGTTGTTGTTGTTGTTGTTATTACAACTATTATTTTTTTATTAATTATTATAAAATTATTATTATTTTTATTTTATTTTTTTTTTATTTATAATGAAAAATATTATTTTACATTTATGTAATTTACTAAGAATCAGAATTAGCTTTAAAAATATCTTCAGTTTTTATTTTTAAATGTAATTTTAATTTCATGTCATTTTTATATTTTAGCTTTAGTTAAAACAACCTGCTACGTGTAGAATAAAACAGCTTTTATTAAAGAGGTCGTTCATCCAAAAATAAAAACTTCATTATGTTTGAAACTTGTATGAATTTCTTTCTTCTGCTAAACAAGTTAAGATATGTAGGTAACCAAACAGTTGCTGTTAGCCATTGACGTCCATAGTATTTTTTTTTTTTTTTTTTGAAAATCACTGGCTACCAGTAACTCTTTGCTTACTTACTGTACATTCTTCCAGATATCTTCTTTTGCTTTCATCCGAAGAATAAGGTTTGGAACAACTTCAGGGTGAGTAAATGTCAGAATTGAATTTTTTTGGGTGAGCTATCCATTTAAGCTACTGATATGACTTGAGTCTTTACCTCCAGGCAAAGCATAGCGAATTTATATGATCCTTTTCTACTCCTAGTGTAAATGCTTTCAGCAGGCTGTATGTTCCCAACACATCCCGTGTTGATCCCTCTTGTGTATATTTGAAACACACAGCTGTGTTTTCAGGCTTGAAGTGTGTTTCTGGGCCAGTGCTGGTGTTTCAGCCCGTCCAGGCTGTAGCTGTAATTTGCCAGACGTAATCAATAGTCTGTCAGTATACAGCGGCTTCGCGCCATGTACTGCTGTTATTGTAGCGGAGGAAGCGGCATGCTGCATGTTTCTAATGCAATACTGTTGTGTGGCGGTCATGTCGGTGTTGCCCGGCCTGGCTGTGGGCCTCAACAAGATTATTGAAGCATGATTGAATTTCCTCTCCAGTATTGGGGAAGGAACCAAGGAGAGATACGAGCCAGCGTGTGGAGGAGAGCGAGTGGACGCTCTTTGAGTGTTATCAGGTGCAGGACGGCCAGTGCCAAATCAGGCTGATGGGATGCAGATGAGGAGATGAACTGGAAAAGAGCGAGGCAGGTGGGACAGCCTCTTTATTGATAACTGTAGGACCGGTCTGTAAAACCCCCGTCTGATGTCGGTCCCTTAGGGAAGACTCTTTGTCTAGACCATCTGTTTCAGCACACCTTTGAGAGAGGACCATTGAACACACAAGAAAAGAAAACACACTGCCGGTAGATTAGACATAGATTAGATGCACTGTGTTCTGTGTTCCATTCTGAACACAGTCTTACTGTGAGTATACTAGCTTATCCACCTTATTTTTGCTGTAAGAGCAGGCAAATTTGTATATTTTATGGGTCTGGCTTCCAGTCTCATCCGTATCTGGCTATTTTTAGCTGTACAAAACAGCTCGTTTTGCTGCTTGATATTGCAGTGCAAACATTTTTACTGTTTACTGCATGTTGTTTTTCTTTTCGTCATTTCCCTAAAGCGGCTAATGAACCGGAAGTCTCGCCCATAGGCTTACTTCCGCATTTAAAGGAGAAGTCCACTTCCAGAACAAAAATTTATAGTCATCCAAGCTGTTCATGTCTTTCTTTCTTCAGTCGTAAAGAAATTGTTTTTTGAGGAAAACATTTCAGGATTTTTCTCCATATACTGGACTGCTATGGTGCCCCAATTTTGAACTTCCAAAATGCAGTTTAAATGTGGCTTCAAACGATCCCAAACGCGGTTGTAAATTATCCCATTGGTTATTTTGATTAAAAAAATACAGTTTAAATACCTTTTAATCTCAAACACTCGTCTTGTCTTGCTCTCCCTGAACTCTGTGTATTCTGACTCAAGACAGTTAGAGTATGTCGAAAAACTCCAATCGTATTTTCTCCCTCAACTTCAAAAATCATTTCAAAATCGTCCTACATCGCTGCAGAAGTGAACATGCAAAGAAGATCAAACACTCTTAACAAAAAAGGTAAAACAGCGATATAGGATGATTATGAAGTTGAGGGAGAACATGAGATGGGAGTTTTTCGACATACCCTAACTGTCATGAACTTGGAAAAAACAGAGTTCAGGCAAGACGAGCATTTGACATGAAAAAGTATATAAATTGTATTATTTTTATGAAAATATCCGATCGTTTTGCTAGATAAGACCCTTCTTTCTCAGCTGGGATTATATGCAACTGCATTTGGGATCGTTTGAATCTGCATTTAAACTGCATTTTGAAACTCAGGGCACCATATCAGTCCATTATATGGAGAAAAGTCCTGAAATGTTTTCCTAAAAAAACATAATTTCTTAACGACTGAAGAAAGAAAGACATGAACATCTTGGATGACAAGGGGGTGAGTACATTGTCAATTTTTGTTCTGGAAGTGGACTTAAGAATAGTATGTAGGGGGAAAAATAAAAAAGAACACTTTTGCTAAAAAGAACACAACATTTTACCAGAAAACGCACCATTTACACGTGGTAGGGAGCAGGTGTACATTTTGAAAATACAAACATTTTCATGAATTCAAAAGTTTCCGTCATGAATGAGGCCCAATGAGCGCGAGGTAAGAATTACCAATATTTTTCAAATTTAATGTTATTCTGTAAACACTATTTCTGTAAAATGGAGCTTTAGAAAAATTATGGCAACATCGCGCGATCAACCAAACGCCAACGTGTATGGGTTCACAGCACCATCCAGAGGTGAATGAGTAGCCTATTAATCCTGCATTAATGTGTGTGTTACATTTTACTACTGTATATACACTGACATTATTATTTTTTTTTTATTGATAGCAGCATCTCTGTAGCCATGCTAATAAAATACTACTGCTACTATAATTGATTTTAATTGTTTTCTATGTTCCAGATACCTATATCATAAATTTTGGGCTACAATAATGCTCTCCTCTGTCAATAAACTCGTCGATGGTTGGCTCGTGCGAGAACACATCATGCGAATTTTCCTCTTTAGTTGATTTTCAACTTGCGTGGAAGAAGCGATTGATTTCATGTCATTCGCGACGCTTCGTGCGAATTTACATCTATTTGCGTCCTTGTATTGACTTTGTATGTAATCTGCTCACACAAATAATTCAATTTGCGTTTGGTGTGAACACACCATAACGCTCTTTGTGACTTCATCAGAATATTATCTAACTATTTATTCAAGTAGCAAATGTTGTTCTAAAATCTGATTGGCTCAGGTCAACAGTGGGTGGAGTCCACCTACACTACCTTTCAAAAGTTTTTGGTTAGTATTTGAAAAAAGTGTCTTATGCTCAACAAGGCTGTACGTATTTGATCAGAAAAACATTATTATTGTGAAAAAATATTACAATGTAAAATAAATGTTTTCTATATTAATATATTTTTAAATGTAATTTATTCTTGTGATGCAAAACTGAATTTTCAGCATCATTATTCCAGTCTTCAGTGTCACATGATTCTTCAGAAATCATTCTAATATGCTGATTTTCTGCTTAGAAACATTTATTATTATTAGCAATTTTGAAATCAGGTGTGATGCTGAATATTTGCAAGCTGTGTGTGTGTGTGTTTTTATGAATAGGAAGTTAAAAACAGCAACATTTATTTAAAATAAAAATACATGTAAAATTTAAAAAATATATTACATTTTTTTTTTAAATAATGTTTTAAAATTTAAAAAAAAAAGATTAAAATAAAAACAAACATCTAAAAATGTTAATTATTATAAATATTCGTTTAATATTTATTTATCAAAGATTTGTATTTATTTTAAAATAGACAATTTATAAAATTTTAACATTTTTGTTATTATTTATTTATTTACTTATTTAAAAAAAAAAGCTGTGTAAGCTCACATGGCATTAAATCACAAAGAAACAAACATTAATCACAGATTTATTATGTTTATTTATGGATCTGATTTTATGTATCAGCTTTGCATTTGTGAATCTGTGTGCATTTGTTCATGAATATTTATACAATAACAACATCATATATCTGCCCCGAGGTGAGCCAATTTCAGTACTGTCAATTATTTTCACATCCAATTTTTCCACCTTAGAGTAAACGACCCTCGTATACAATATATAATGATAAATGATAAATATTTCAAACCATAGCATCCTGGTTTTATAACTTCAGTTTGTTAACTGATTCTGAGTAAAATGTGTAAGCTTTTAACAGACAGTCACATCAGATCAGAATATGTTCATTTATTACACTGTAAAAGGTTTAGGTCAAGCTGAACACATTGTATTGCGAGATACAGTAGTCCACGTTTGCTCTGCTCCAGATTGCACACTTTGACAAATGTAGCGAGTCATCAGGGCGCTCCATGCATATGCATGCATATGTGAATATTTGCATACTGTGCATACTATAATATGTGCAATATGCCACAATAAGTAAAAATGTCTAAATCCACGGGAACAGAGCGAGGAAGTGTAGACGCTGTGACGTGCGCTGTTTGCACAAATATGATTATAAAATGTCCCTGACTTTGCAGGGCAATTAGAGTCCAATTTGAATGCAAATGTCTTCCTCCTGCCCTTATGAAGATAATGACGGCTTCAGCATGCACACGCAATTCTCAAAACAACTCTGCTGGCACTGGGAAGGGCACATGCACACTCGTTTGGCTGCATGCATCACACAAACCTCTAGGTGCACACATTTGTGTATGTGTGTGTGTGTGTGTGTGGCGCGCACCTGACAGGTCGGTTTTGTTCTTGTGTCGCTAGTAGTCTTGTAAAGTCAGTGCTCGAGAACAGCGGTTCCCCAGCAGTGGCCCACTGCGCACAGCCAGCTCAAACTCATTTACATCCTCTGCTTATTAAGCTCCGTGTGCTAATGAAGAGAGCTCCAATTAACGTCGATACATTTCACAGTGTTAATTAAGCGGACATGGTTCATATAGAAACCATACACTTGCTTTCCAAAGGAATTCAACCCTGGTAAAGGGTAGTTGTACTCTAACTGGTTAGACAACATAACATGTCAGGAGTGTGTTAGCTTAGTTAAAGTTTTGAATTTGCTTTGATTTTTGCTTTTCAGTCTAGGTCTAGAGGAAAAGAAACCAAAGTAAAAATGAATTTGAAGATGAAGATTTGATTCATGACTCATATATACTATTCATAATTTGTTATCTATTTATTTAATTGTTATATGTGTGTGTATGCAGTACATCAGTATGCAATACATACACACACACACATACAGTAGTTTAATTTATAATATTATTAGTACTATTTAATATATATTAAATAGTACTATAATAATTACAAATATTTTATTAGTAAATATAATTATTTAATAGTAGACTATTATTATTATTATTATTATTATTATTATTAATTTAATAATAACCGAATATTTTAATATAATGATGATAAAAAATAATTTAATAATAGCTGAATATTAAATGGTACTATAATAATTATATTTTATTAGTATTAGTAAATATAATTATTTAATAGTAGACTATTTTATTATTATTATTATTATTAATGTTGATATTTTGATAATTTAATAATATCAGAATATTAAATGGTACTATAATAATTATAACAATAATTTATTAGTGATAGTAATTATTTAATATTAGACTATTTGTTAT
>VONZ01002027.1:66656-99013 GCA_012976165.1 Labeo catla | reverse complement strand
GTTCGAGCATTTAAGGCCTTTGAGGTGGTATGCACATTTGTTCAGAATGAGACGATATATCATACAGATGTAAGTGTAAGGTCTAGTGTTTGTGTGAATAGATGAGCATTTTTTAACAATTTGAGGCCATTTACCATAGAAATCTTGTTTTTAAAGCCTTTTTAACTGTTTTTGCGCCACCTATGCTCCGATCTCCATGAAACTTTGCATGCTTGTTAAGAATCATCTGACACATGTTATCACCAATTTTCGTAAAGTTTTGAGTTTTCGTTTTGGGTTTATAAGCTTTTGGGTATATATGGCCACTCCTCTTTTGTAAATGGCCCCATTACAGATAATTAAAGGACAAAATTCAACATTTTTTTAATAATTATTGATCTAGAGAGTCCAGAGAACATTACTGCAGTGGTTTGATCGAGATTAAGCGAAAAACCTAGGACTAGTTCGCAAAAGTAGGTTTTTAGCAAATTTGTGAATATTTAATGAACGATTTGATTGACAGCAATGGTTCTTGAGGCAAAGTTGTTCATCATGAGGAGATCTATCAAGTGATATGCATATTGTGTGGATTTGTGAAACACCACGTGATTACAGAGCCATAAAACTCGTTAGCGCCAACTAGTGGCCGATTTCTTTCAAAATTCTTACAGACCTTTAGGACTATGAGTCGAACATGCCCAGTGAGTTTTGTTCCGATCGGCCTCCGTTAACCTTGTCTAATAGGTGCTCAAACTTCATAGGTCGATGGCGGCCATGTTTTTTGAGATATGCCAATGTTCTCATAGACCCTTATGGCACATTGGACAGAGACACTGCATACCATTTTTCAGCTTGATTGGACTGACGGTTGCGAAGTTATAGCCATTTTTATATTTTTTCTCTATTATAGCGCCCCCAAGTGGTCAAGCTCCGCAATTTTTTGGATTTGACCAAAGACTGAGCTTTTACATATGTGTTCTGAGTTTGGTGATGATATGTCATTCTGTTTCAAAGTTATAGAATTTTTACTAAAAGTGGCCCCGCCTCCTTTGAACGTTTTGGCGCCCCTTTGCAACTGTGAGTCAAAAGTTTAACTTTTTTTTGATAATTATTGATCTAGGGAGTCTGGAGAACTGTGCTGCAGTGGTTTGATCGAGATCGAGTGAATAACCTAAGACTAGTTCGCAAAAGTGGGTTTTTCACATATTTGTGAATATGTAATAAACGACTTGATTGACAGCAATGGTTCTTGAGGCAAAGTTGCTCAGCATGAGCAGATCTATCATATGGTATGAAGTTCTAGTGTTTCTGTGATTATATGAGCATGGTATAGCAATTTAAGGCAATTTACTTTTGAAATTTCGTGTTGTTGAAGCCTTTTTAACTGTCATAGCGCCACCTATGGTCCGATCTCCATGAAATTTTACATGCTTGTTAAGAGTCATCTGACACATGTTTTCTCCAACTTTTGTAAAGTTTTGAGTTTTTGTTTAGGTTTGATAGGCTTTTGGGTATATGTGGCCACGCCCCTTTTCTAAATGACCCCGTTATAGCTACCCAAAGGACAAAATTCCACATTTTTTTGATAATTATTTATCTAGAGAGTCTGGAGAACTGCGCTGCAGTGGTTTGATTGAGATTGAGTGAAAAACCTAGGACTAGTTCGCAAAAGTAGGTTTTTCACATATTTGTGAATAATTAGTGAACGGTTTGATTGACAGCAATGGTTCTTGAGGCAAAGTTGCTCAGCAGGTGGAGATCTATCAAATGATATGCATATTGTGTGAATGTGTGAAACACCACGTGAGTGAGGCACGTTACAGAGGCAAAAAACTCGTTAGCGCCAACTAGTGGCCGATTTGTTTCAAAATTCTTACAGACCTTTACGGCCATGAGTCGAATATGCCCAGTGAGTTTCGTTCCGATCGGCCTCTGTTAACCTTGTCTAATTGGTGCTCAAACTTCATTGGCCAATGGCGGCCATGTTTTTTGAGATACACCAATGTCCTCATAGACCCTTATGGCACATTGGACAGAGACACTGCATACCAATTTCCAGGTCGATCGGACCAACGATTGCATAGTTATAGTCATTTTTATGTTTTTTCCACCTTATAGCGCCCCCAAGTGGCAGAGCTGTGCAATTTTTGTTATTTGACCAAAGATTGAGCTTATGCACATGTGTCCCGAGTTTGGTGTAGATATCTCATTCCATTCAAAAGTTATAGCCAAATGTAAGAATTTGCTGACTTTATCATAGAACGTTTTGGCATTCCTATTCGACCGTGTGTCAAAATTTCAACTTTTTTTTGATAATTATTGATATTCACTGTCCAGAGAATATTTCAGCAGTGGTTTGGTTCCGATCCATCGAAAAACCTAGGACTAGTTCGCAAAAGTAGGTTTTGGACATTCAGCCATTTTGCGGAAAAACCGGGCCTCGTACGAAAAATCTGCGCCAGGGCACTTTTGTGCGTATTGATCCAAGGATCGCAACAATGTAAATTTTTTGAGTCTACGACAAGAATTGTACGAGCTATGGCCAAAAATGTAAAAAAAGTTAGTTTTTTGCGCTGTAGCGCCACCTTTAGGCCGATTGGGGCGGTTCTTTGCGCCTGAGTAGCGAGGGGGACTACTACCTTCTGACCAAGTTTCAGCTCTCTAGGCCTTACGGTTTGGGCTGCACGATCAGTTCTAGGGAAGAATAATAATAATAATAATAATAAATTACAATAGGGTTTCAGCGCTACGCGCTCGAACCCCTAAAAAAATCCTAACAATTACAATAGGGTTTCAGCGCTACGCGCTCGAACCCCTAATAATAAAAAAAATCCTTACAATTACAATAGGGTTTCAGTGCTACGCACTCGAACCCCTAAATATAGCTGCAAGCAGCAATTAACGGGGTTCGAGCATTTAAGGCCTTTGAGGTGGTATGCACATTTGTTCAGAATGAGACGATATATCATACAGATGTAAGTGTAAGATCTAGTGTTTGTGTGAATAAATGAGCATTTTTTAACAATTTGAGGCCATTTACCATAGAAATCTTGTTTTTAAAGCCTTTTTAACTGTTATTGCGCCACCTATGCTCCGATCTCCATGAAACTTTGCATGCTTGTTAAGAATAATCTGACACATGTTATCACCAATTTTCGTAAAGTTTTGAGTTTTCATTTTGGTTTTATAAGCTTTTGGGTATATGTGGCCACGCCTCTTTTGTAAATGGCCCCATTACAGATAACTAAAGGACAAAATTCAACATTTTTTTAATAATTATTGATCTAGAGAGTCCAGAGAACATTACTGCAGTGGTTTGATCGAGATTAAGCGAAAAACCTAGGACTAGTTCGCAAAAGTACGTTTTTAGCATATTTGTGAATATTTCATGAACGATTTGATTGACAGCAATGGTTCTTGAGGCAAAGTTGTTCATCATGAGGAGATCGATCAAATGATATGCATATTGTGTGGATGTGTGAAACGCCACGCGTTTACAGATCCAAAAAATTCGTTAGCGCCAACTAGTGGCCGATTTATTTCAAAATTCTTACAGACCTTTAGGGCCATGAGTCAAACATGCCCACCGAGTTTCGTTCCAATCGACCTCCGTTAACCTTGTCAAATAGGTGCTCAAACTTCATTGGCCAATGGCGGCCATGTTTTTTGAGATACGCCAATGTCCTCATAGACACTTGTGCCCCTTTGGTCCAAGAGACTGCATACCAATTTTCAAGTCAATCGGACTAACGGCGGTGTATTTATAGCCAATAATATGTTTTTTTCAGTTTTATAGCGCCACCAAGTGGTCAAGCTCCGCAATTTTTTGGATTTGTCCAAAGATTAAGCTTATACATATGTGTACCAAGTTTGGTGAAGATATCTCATTCCTTTGAAAAGTTATTGCCATTTTAGTAAAAGTGGCCCCGTCCCTTTGGAACGTTTTGGTGGCCCTTTGTGACCGTGAGTGAAAAGTTCAACTTTTTTTTGATAATTATTGATATTCAGTGTCCAGAGAATATTTCTGCACTGGTTTGATTCTGATTGGGGGAAAAACCTAGGACTAGTTCGCAAAAGTAGGTTTCGGATTCACGTCCATTTTTCGGGGTCAACCGTGCGTCGCAGCTCAAAAATTTTGCACTCCACTTTTGTTCGGGCTGACCCAAGGAACGCAACGATGTAAAGTTTTTGAGTCTACGCCAAACGGTTTACGAGCTTAGGCCAATAAACTGATAAATTTTAGTTTTTTGCGCTGTAGCGCCACCTTTAGGCCGATTAGGCTCAGTCTTTGTCAGAATGTCCCCACAGGGAGCTCTACCTTCTGGCCAAGTTTCAAGTCTCTAGGCCTTACGGTTTGGGCGGCCCATTCAGTTTTAGGGGAAAAAAAAAATTATCCTATCAATTACAAATAGATAATATAGCTGCAAGCAGCAATTACCGGGGTTCGAGCATATAAGGCCTTTCAGGTGGTATGCAAAGTTGTTCAGAATGAGGGGATATATCATAAAGATGTAAGTGTCAGATCTAGTGTTTGTGTGAATAGATGAGCATTTTTTAACAATTTAAAGCCATTTACCATGTTTTGAAAACGTTTTTAACTGTTATAGCGCCACCTATGCTCTGATCTCCATGAAGCTTTGCATGCTTGTTAAGAATCATCTGACACAGGTTTTCTCCAATTTTCATAACATTTTGAGTTTTCGTTTTGGTTTTATAAGCTTTTGGGTATATGTGGCCACGCCCTATTATAAATACCCCGATTACATCTAACCGAAGGACAAAATTCAACATTTTTTTTGATAATTATTGATCTAGAGTGTCCAGAGAATATTACTGCAATGGTTTGATCGAGATTGAGCAAAAAACCTAGGACTAGTTCGCAAAAGTAGGTTTTTCACATATTTCTGAATATTTAATGAGCAATTTGGTTGACAGCAATGGTTCTTGAGGCAAAGTTGTTCATCATAAGGAGATCTATCAAATGATATGAAGATCTAGTGTTTGTGTAAATATAAGTGCATATATTTAGCAGTTAGAAACCATTTACCATACACAGCTTGTGTTTTTGAAGCCTTTTTAACTGTTATAGCGCCACCTATGGTCCGATCTTCACGAAACTTTGCATGCTTATTAAGAGTCATCTGTCACATGTTCTCACCACGTTTTGTAAAGTTTTTGTTTAGGTTTTATAAGCTTTTGGGTATTTTTGGCCACGCCCCTTTTCTAAATGACCCTGTTATGGCTAACCAAATGACAAAATTTCACATTTTTTTGATAATTATTGATCTAGAGAGTCTGGAGAACTGTGCTGCTGTGGTTTGATCGAGACTGAGCGAAAAACCTAGGACTAGTTCGCAAAAGTAGGTTTTTAACATATTTGTGAATAATTAATGAAAGGTTTGATTGACAGCAATGGTTCTTGAGGCAAAGTTGCTCAGCATGAGGTGATCTATCAAATGATATGCATATTGTGTGGATGTGTGAAACACCATGTGTGTACAGAGGCAAAAAAACTTGTTAGCGCCAACTAGTGGCCGATTTCTTTCAAAATTCTTACAGACCTTTAGGGCCATGAGTCGAACATGCCCAGTGAGTTTTGTTCCAATCGACCTCCGTTAACCTTGTCAAACAGGTGCTCAAACTTCATTGGCCAATGGCGGTCATGTTTTTTGAGATATGCCAATGTCCTCATAGACACTTGTGCCCCTTTGGTCCAAGAGATTGCATACCAATTTTCAAGTCAATCGGACTAACGGCGGTGTACTTATAGCCAATAATATGTTTTTTCAGTTTTATAGCGCCACCAAGTGGTCAAGCTCGGCAATTTTTTTGATTTGACCAAAGATTAAGCTTCTACATATGTGTACCAAGTTTGGTGAAGATATCTCATTCCTTTCAAAAGTTATAGCCATTTTAGTAAAAGTGGCCCCGTCACTTTGGAACGTTTTGGTGGCCCTTTGTGACCGTGAGTGAAAAGTTCACCTTTTTTTTGATAATTATTGACATTTAGTGTCCAGAGAATATTTCTGCACTGGTTTGGTTCCGATTGGGTGAAAAACCTAGGACTAGTTCGCAAAAGTAGGTTTCGGATTCACGTCCATTTTTCAGGGTCAACTGTGCGTCGCAGCTCAAAAATTTCGCACTCCACTTTTGTTCGGGCTGACCCAAGGAACGCAACGATGTAAAGTTTTTGAGTCTACGACAAACGGTTTACGAGCTTAGGCCAATAAACTGATAAATTTTAGTTTTTTGCGCTGTAGCGCCACCTTTAGGCAGATTAGGCTCAGTCTTTGTCAGAATGTCCCCACAGGGAGCTCTACCTTCTGGCCAAGTTTCAAGTCTCTAGGCCTTACGGTTTGGGCTGCCCATTCAGTTTTAGGGGAAAAAAAAATTATCCTATCAATTACAAATAGATAATATAGCTGCAAGCAGCAATTACCGGGGTTCGAGCATATAAGGCCTTTCAGGTGGTATGCAAAGTTGTTCAGAATGAGGGGATATATCATAAAGATGTAAGTGTCAGATCTAGTGTCTGTGTGAATAGATGAGCATTTTTTAACAATTTGAGGCCATTTACCATAGAAGTCCTCTTTTTAAAGCCTTTTTAACTGTTATAGCGCCACCTATGCTCTGATCTCCATTAAACTTTGCATGCTTCTTAAGAATCATCTGACACAGGTTTTCTCCAATTTTTGTAACATTTTGATTTTTCGTTTTGGTTTTATAAGCTTTTGGGTATATGTGGCTACGCCCTATTGTAAATACCCCATTACAGCTAACCAAAGGACAAAATTCAACATTTTTTTCATAATTATTGATCTAGAGTGTCCAGAGAATATTACTGCAATGGTTTGATCGAGATTGAGCAAAAAACCTAGAACTAGTTCGCAAAAGTAGGTTTTTCACATATTTGTGAATATTTAATGAGCGATTTGGTTGACAGCAATGGTTTTTGAGGCAAAGTTGTTCATCATGAGGACATCTATCAAATGATATGAAGATCTAGTGTTTGTGTAAATATAAGTGCATATATTTAGCCGTTTGAAGCCATTTACCATACACAGCTTGTGTTTTTGAAGCCTTTTTAACTGTTATAGCGCCACCTATGGTCCGATCTTCACAAAACTTTGCATGCTTATTCAGAGTCATCTGTCACATGTTCTCACCAATTTTTGTAAAGTTTTGAGTTTTCGTTTAGGTTTTATAAGCTTTTGGGTATTTTTGGCCACGCCCCTTTTGTAAATGACCCCGTTATGGCTAACCAAATGACAAAATTTCACATTTTTTTGATAATTATTGATCTAGAGAGTCCAGAGAATTGTGCTGCAGTGGTCTGATCAAGATTGAGCAAAAAACCTAGGACTAGTTCGCAAAAGTAGGTTTTTCACATAATTGTGAATAATTAATGAACGATTTGATTGACAGCAATGGTTCTTGAGGCAAAGTTGTTCATCATGAGGAGATCTATCAAATGATATGCATATTGTGTGGATGTGTGAAACACCACGTTATTACAGAAAAACTATTAGGCAACTATTGACGATTCTTCCAAAATTCTTACAGACACGCTGACCATGGAGTGCGAGAACATGCCCAGTGCAGTTTAGTTCCAATGGGCCGCCATTGCTTGTAAACAGTTTCAAACTTCATTATTGGCTGTTTTAGAATGTAATGTCCTCATGAACACTTACTGGTCCAGGGCTGCGTACTAATTTCAAGTCGATTTGGACTGCATGGCCCGGTGCATGTATAATAATATCACTGTTTTTTCCGGTTTTATAGCGCCTACAGGTGGTTAGCTCACCAATTTTTGATTTAGAGGCGAGATTCAAGCTTATACATATATTAGTACCAAGTTTGGTGAAATATCACCATTTCCCTTTCAAAGTTATAGCCATTTTAGTAAAAGTGGCCCGTCACTTTGGAGCGTTTTCTGGTGGCCACTTGTGACCCCGTGAGTGAAAAGTTCAACTTTTTTTGGTAATTTATTGATATTCAGTGTCCAGAGAATATTTCTGCACTGGTTTTGGTTCCGATTGGGTGAAAACCTAGGACTAGTTATAAAAGTAGGTTTAGGATTCCGTCCATTTTCGAGTCAACGATGCGTCGCAGCTCAAAATTTACGCCTCCGCATTTGTTGAGGGCTGGCCAGAACTGCTTGATGTAAAGTTTTGAGACTTCGACCAAACGGTTTTACGAGCTTGACCCAATAAACTGATAAATTTTGTTTTAAGCTGTATGCATACCTTCAAACGTTAAGGCCAGTCTTTTGTCAGAATGTCCCACAGAGTGACTCTACCTTCTGGCCGGGTTTCAAGTCTCATTACTTACGGTTTGGGCTGCCCATTCAGTTTTAGGAAAAAAAAAAAAAAATCCTATCAATTACAAATAGATAATATAGCTGCAAGCAGCAATTACCGGGGTTCGAGCATTTAAGGCCTTTGAGGTGGTATGCAAATTTGTTCAGAATGAGAGGATATATCATACAGATGTAAGTGTATGATGTAGTGTCTGTGTGAATATATGAGCATTTTTTAACAATTTAAAAGCCATTTTACATAGAAATCTTGTTTTTAAAGCCTTTTTAACTGTTATAGTGCCATCTATGCTGCAATCTCCATGAAACTTTGCATGCTTGTTAAGAGTCATCTGACACATGTTCTTACCAATTTTCGGAAAGTTTTGAGCTTTTGTTTAGGTTTTATAGGCTTTTGTGTATATGTGACCACACGCCTTTTCTAAATGACCCCTTTATAGCTAACCAAAGGACAAAATTCCAGATTATTTTGATAATTATTGATCTAGAGCGTCTGGAGAACTCAGCTGCAGTGGTTTGATCGAGATTGAGCAAAAAACCTAGGACTAGTTCGCAAAAGTAGGTTTTTAACATATTTGTGAATAATTAATGAACGATTTGATTGACAGCAACGGTTCTTGAGGCAAAGCTTCTCGGCATGAGGAGATCTATCAAATGATATGCTTATTGTGTAGATGTGTGAAACGCCACGCGATTACAGATCCAAAAAACTCGTTAGCACCAACTAGTGGCCGATTTCTTTCAAAATTCTTACAGACCTTTAGGGCCATGAGTCGAACATGCCCAGTGAGTTTTGTTCTGATTGACCTTCGTTAACCTTGTCTAACAGGTGCTCAAACTTCATTGGCCGATGGCGGCCATGTTTTTTGAGATACGCCAATGTCCTCATAGATCCTTATGGCACATTGGACAGAGACACTGCATACCAATTTTCAAGTCGATCAGACCAACGATTGCATATTTATTGTCATTTTTATGTTTTTTCAGGCTTATAGCGCCACCAAGTGGCAGAGCTGTGCAATTTTTTTGATTTGACCAAAGATTAAGCTTATACATATGTGTACCAAGTTTGGTGAAGATATCTCATTCCTTTCAAAAGTTATAGCCATTTTAGTAAAAGTGGCCCCGTCACTTTGGAACGTTTTGGTGGCCCTTTGTGACCGTGAGTGAAAAGTTCAACTTTTTTTTGATAATTATTGATATTCAGTGTTCAGAGAATATTTCTGCACTGGTTTGGTTCCGATTGGGTGAAAAACCTAGGACTAGTTCGCAAAAGTAGGTTTCGGATTCATGTCCATTTTTCGGGGTCAACCGTGCGTCGCAGCTCAAAAATTTGGCACTCCACTTTTGTTCGGGCTGACTCAAGGAACGCAAAGATGTAAAGTTTTTGAGTCTACGACAAACGGTTTACGAGCTTAGGCCAATAAACTGATAAATTTTAGTTTTTTGTGCTGTAGCGCCACCTTTAGGCCGATTAGGCTCAGTCTTTGTCAGAATGTCCCCACAGGGAGCTCTACCTTCTGGCCAAGTTTCAAGTCTCTAGGCCTTACGGTTTGGGCTGCCCATTCAGTTTTAGGGAAAAAAAAAAAAATCCTATCAATTACAAATAGATAATATAGCTGCAAGCAGCAATTACCGGGGTTCGAGCATTAAGGCCTTTTAGGTGGTATGCAAAGTTGTTCAGAATGAGGGGATATATTATACAGATGTAAGTGTAAGATCTAGTGTTTGTGTGAATAGATGAGCATTTTTTAACAATTTGAGGCCATTTACCATAGAAATCTTGTTTTTAAAGCCTTTTTAGCTGTTATAGCGCCACCTATGCTCCGATCTCCATGAAACTTTGCATGCTTGTTAAGAATCATCTGACACATGATCTCACCAATTTTCATAAAGTTTTCAGTTTTTGTTTAGGTTCTATAGGCTTTTGGGTGTATGTGGCCACACTTATTTTGTAAATGGCACCGTTATAGCTAACCAAAGGACAAAATTCCACATTTTTTTGATAATTATTGATCTAGAGAGTCCAGAGAATATGACTGCAGTAGTTTGATCGAGATTGAGCGAAAAACCTAGGACTAGTTCGCAAAAGTAGGTTTTTGACATATTTTTGAATAATTAATGAACGATTTGATTGACAGCAATGGTTCTTGAGGCAAAGTTGTTCATCATGAGGAGATCTATCAAATGATATGCATATTGTGTGGATGTGTGAAACACCACGTGATTACAGGGGCAAAAAACTCGTTAGCGCCAACTAGTGGCCGATTTCTTTCAAAATTCTTACAGACCTTTAGGGCCATGAGTCGAATATGCCCAGTGAGTTTCGTTCCGGTCGGCCTCTGTTAACCTTGTCTAATGGGTGCTCAAACTTCGTTGGCCGATGGCGGCCATGTTTTTTGAGATACGCCAATGTCCTCATAGACCCTTATGGCACATTGGACAGAGACACTGCATACCAATTTTCAGGTTGATTGGACTGACGGTTGCGAAGTTACAGCCATTTTTATGTTTTTTCTCTATTATAGCGCCACCAAGTGGTCAAGCTCCGCAATTTTTTGGATTTGACCAAAGGCTGAGATTTTACATATATGTTCCGAGTTTGGTGATGATATGTCATTCTGTTCCAAAGTTATAGCCATTTTACTAAAAGTGGCCCCGCCTCTTTTGACCGTTTTGGCGCCCCTTTGCGACTGTGAGTCAAAAGTTTAACTTTTTTTTGATAATTATTGATCTAGGGAGTCTGGAGAACTGTGCTGCAGTGGTTTAATTGAGATTGAGTGAATAACCTAGGACTAGTTCGCAAAAGTAGGTTTTTCACATATTTGTGAATATGTAATAAACGACTTGATTGACAGCAGTGGTTCTTGAGGCAAAGTTGCTCAGCATGAGGAGATCTATCATATGGTATGAAGTTTTAATGTTTCTGTGATTATATGAGCATGTTACAGCAATTTAAGGCAATTTAATTTTGAAATTTCGTGTTGTTGAAGCCTTTTTAACTGTCATAGCGCCACCTATGGTCCGATCTCCATGAAATTTTACATGCTTCTTAAGAGTCATCTGACACATGTTTTCACCAACTTTTGTAAAGTTTTGAGTTTTTGTTTAGGTTTTATAGGCTTTTGGGTATATGTGGCCACGCCCCTTTTCTAAATGGCCCCGTTATAGCTACCCAAAGGACAAAATTCCACATTTTTTTGATAATTATTGATCTAGAGAGTCTGGAGAACTGCGCTGCAGTGGTTTGATCGAGATTGAGCGAAAAACCTAGGACTAGTTCGCAAAAGTAGGTTTTTCACATATTTGTGAAGAATTAATGAATGATTTGATTGACAGCAATGGTTCTTGAGGCAAAGTTGCTCAGCATGTGGAGATTTATCAAATGATATGCATATTGTGTGGATGTGTGAAACACCACGTGAGTGAGGCACGTTAGAGAGGCAAAAAACTCGTTAGCGCCAACTAGTGGCCGATTTGTTTCAAAATTCTTACAGACCTTTAGGGCCATGAGTCGAACATGCCCAGTGAGTTTCGTTCCGATCGGCCTCCGTTAACCTTGTCTAATGGGTGCTCAAACTTCGTTGGCCGATGGCGGCCATGTTTTTTGAGATACGCCAATGTCCTCAAAGACACTTGTGCCCCTTTAGTCCAAGAGACTGCATACCAATTTTCAAGTCAATCGGACTAACGGCGGTGTATTTATAGCCAATAATATGTTTTTTCAGGCTTATAGCGCCACCAAGTGGCAGAGCTGTGCAATTTTTTTTATTTGACCAAAGATTGAGCTTATGCACATGTGTCCCGAGTTTGGTGTAGATATCTCATTCCATTCAAAAGTTATAGCCAAATGTAAGAATTTGCTAATGTTAGCATAGAACGTTTTGGCATTCCTATTCGACCGTGAGTCAAAATTTCAACTTTTTTTTGATAATTATTGATATTCACTGTCCAGAGAACATTTCTGCACTGGTTTGGTTCCAATCGGGCGAAAAACCTAGGACTAGTTCGCAAAAGTAGGTTTCGGATATAACACCATTTTGCGTAAAAACGGTACGTCCTAGAGCAACAAACACCACAGAGCAATTTTGTGCGTATTGACCCATGGATTGCAACGATGTAAAGTTTTTGAGTCTACGACAAAAATTGTACGAGCTATGGCCAAAAATGTCAAAAATATTAGTTTTTTGCGCTGTAGCGCCACCTTTAGGCCGATTAAGCTCAGTCTTTGTCAGAATGGCCCCACAGGGAGCTCTACCTTCTGGCCAAGTTTCAAGTCTCTAGGCCTTACGGTTTGGGCTGCCCATTCAGTTTTATGGGGAAAAAAAAATTATCCTAACAAATACAAATAGATAATATAGCTGCAAGCAGCAATTACCGGGGTTCGAGCATTTAAGGCCTTTGAGGTGGTATGCAAATTTGTTCAGAATGAGGTGATATATCATACAGACAGAAGTGTAAGATCTAGTGTTTGTGTGAATAGATGAGCATTTTTAACAATTTGAGGCCATTTACCATAGAAATCTTGTTTTTAAAGCCTTTTTAACTGTTATAGCGCCACCTATGCTCCGATCTCCATGAAACTTTGCATGCTTGTTAAGAATCATCTGACACATGATTGCTCCAATTTTCATAACGTTTTGAGTTTTTGTTTAGGTTTTATAGGCTTTTGGATATATGTGGCCACTCCCCTTTTGTAAATGACCCCGTTATAGCTAACCAAAGGACAAAATTCAACATGTTTTTGATAATTATTGATCTAGAGAGTCCAGAGAACATTACTGCAGTGGTTTGATCGAGATTGAGTGAAAACCCTAGGACTAGTTCGCAAAAGTAGGTTTTTCACATATTTGTGAATAATTAATGAACGGTTTGATTGACAGCAATGGTTCTTGAGGCAAAGTTGTTCATCATGAGGAGATCTATCAAATGATATGCATATTGTGTGGATGTGTGAAACACCACGTGATTACAGAGCCATAGAATTCGTTAGCGCCAACTAGTGGCCGATTTCTTTCAAAATTCTTACAGCCCTTTAGGGCCATGAGTTGAACATGCCCACCGAGTTTCGTTCCGATCGACCTCCGTTAACCTTGTCAAATAGGTGCTCAAACTTCATTGGCCAATGGCGGCCATGTTTTTTGAGATACGCCAATGTCCTCATAGACACTTGGGCCCCTTTGGTCCAAGAGACTGCATACCAATTTTCAAGTCAATCGGACTAACGGCGGTGTATTTATAGCCAATAATATGTTTTTTCAGGCTTATAGCGCCACCAAGTGGCAGAGCTGTGCAATTTTTTTTATTTTACCAAAGATTGAGCTTATGCACATGTGTACCGAGTTTGGTGTAGATATCTCATTCCATTCAAAAGTTATAGCCAAATGTAAGAATTTGGTAATGTTAGCATAGAACGTTTTGGCATTCCTATTCGACCGTGAGTCAAAATTTCAACTTTTTTTTGATAATTATTGATATTCACTGTCCAGAGCACATTTCTGCACTGGTTTGGTTCCAATCGGGCGAAAAACCTAGGACTAGTTCGCAAAAGTAGGTTTCGGATATAACACCATTTTGCGGAAAAACGGTACGTCCTAGAGCAACAAACACCGCAGAGCAATTTTGTGCGTATTGACCCATGGATTGGAACGATGTAAAGTTTTTGAGTCTACGACAAAAATTGTACGAGCTATGGCCAAAAATGTCAAAAATATTAGTTTTTTGCGCTGTAGCGCCACCTTTAGGCCGATTAAGCTCAGTCTTTGTCAGAATGTCCCCACAGGGAGCTCTACCTTCTGGCCAAGTTTCAAGTTTCTAGGCCTTACGGTTTGGGCTGCCCATTCAGTTTTATGGGGAAAAAAAAATTATCCTAACAAATACAAATAGATAATATAGCTGCAAGCAGCAATTATCGGGGTTCGAGCATTTAAGGCCTTTGAGGTGGTATGCAAATTTGTTCAGAATAAGGTGATATATCATACAGATAGAAGTGTAAGATCTAGTGTTTGTGTGAATAGATGAGCATTTTTTAACAATTTGAGGCCATTTACCATAGAAATCTTGTTTTTAAAGCCTTTTTAACTGTTATTGCGCCACCTATAGTCTGATCTGCATGAAACTTTGCATGCTTGTTAAGAATCATCTGACATATGTTCTCACCAATTTTCGTAATGTTTTGAGTTTTTGTTTTGGTTTTATAAGCTTTTGGGTATATGTGGCCACGCCCCTATTGTAAATGGCCCCATTACAGCTAACCGAAGGACAAAATTCAACATTTTTTTGATAATTACTGATCTAGAGAGTCCAGAGAATATTACTGCAGTCGTTTGATCGAGATTGAGCAAAAAACCTAGGACTAGTTCGCAAAAGTAGGTTTTTGACATATTTGTGAATAATTAATGAACGGTTTGATTGACATCAATGGTTCTTGAGGCAAAGTTGTTCATCATGAGGAGATCTATCAAATGATATGTATATTGTGTGGATGTGTGAAACACCACGTGATTACAGAGCCATAAAACTCGTTAGCGCCAACTAGTGGCCGATTTGTTTCAAAATTCTTACAGACCTTTAGGGCCATGAGTCTAACATGCCCAGTGAGTTTCGTTCCGATCGACCTCGGTTAACCTTGTCTAATAGGTGCTCAAACTTCATTGGCCAATGGCGGCCATGTTTTTTGAGATACGCCAATGTCCTCATAGACCCTTATGGCACATTGGACAGAGACACTGCATACCAATTTCCAGGTTGATTGGACTGATGGTTGCGAAGTTATAGCCATTTTTATGTTTTTTCTGTATTATAGCGCCACCAAGTGGTCAAGCTCCGCAATTTTTTGAATTTGACCAAAGGCTGAGCTTTTACATATGTGTTCTGAGTTTGATGATGATATGTCATTCTGTTCCAAAGTTATAGCCTTTTTAGTGAAAGTGGCCCCGCCTCTTTTGCACGTTTTGGCGCCCCTTTGTGACCGTGAGTCAAAAGTTTAACTTTTTTTTGCTAATTATTGATCTAGGGAGTCTGGAGAACTGTGCTGCAGTGGTTTGATCGAGATCGAGTGAATAACCTAGGACTAGTTCGCAAAAGTAGGTTTTTCACATATTTGTGAATATGTAATAAACGACTTGATTGACAGCAGTGGTTCTTGAGGCAAAGTTGCTCAGCATGAGGAGATCTATCATATGGTATGAAGTTCTAGTGTTTCTGTGATTTTTATGAGCATGTTATAGCAATTTAAGGCAACTTACTTTTGAAATTTCGTGTTTTTGAAGCCTTTTTAACTGTCATAGCGCCACCTATGGTCCGATCTCCATGAAATTTTACATGCTTCTTAAGAGTCATCTGACACATGTTTTCACCAAATTTTGTAAAGTTTTGAGTTTTTGTTTAGGTTTTATAGGCTTTTGGGTATATGTGGCCACGCCCCTTTTCTAAATGACCCCGTTATAGCTACCCAAAGGACAAAATTCCACATTTTTTTGATAATTATTGATCTAGAGAGTCTGGAGAACTGCGCTGCAGTGGTTTGATCGAGATTGAGCGAAAAACCTAGGACTAGTTCGCAAAAGTAGGTTTTTCACATATTTGTGAATAATTATGAACGGTTTGATTGACAGCAATGGTTCTTGAGGCAAAGTTGCTCAGCATGTGGAGATCTATCAAATGATATGCATATTGTGTGGATGTGTGAAACGCCACGCGAGTGAGGCATGTTACAGTGGCAAAAAACTCGTTAGCGCCAACTAGCGGCCGATTTCTTTCAAAATTCTTACAGACCTTTAGGGCCATGAGTCGAACATGCCCAGTGAGTTTCGTTCCGATTGACCTTCGTTAACCTTGTCTAATGGGTGCTCAAAATTCATTGGCCGATGGCGGCCATGTTTTTTGAGATACGCCAATGTTCTCATAGACCCTTATGGCACATTGGACAGAGACACTGCATACCAATTTTCAGGTCGATCAGACTAACGATTGCATAGTTATTGCATTTTTATGTTTTTTCAGGCTTATAGCGCCATCAAGTGACAGAGCTGTGCAATTTTTTTTATTTGACCAAAGATTAAGCTTATACACATGTGTACCGAGTTTGGTGAAGATATCTCATTTGGTTCCTGAGTTATAGCCATTTTAGTAAAAATGGTCCTCCACCTGGCAAACTTTTTGGGGCCCCTTCGCAACGATGAGTCAAAATTTCAACTTTTTTTTGATAATTATTGATATTCAGTGTCCAGAGAACATTTCTGCACTGGTTTGGTTCCGATCGGGCGAAAAACCTAGGACTAGTTCGCAAAAGTAGGTTTCGGACATTCGGCCATTTTGCGGAAAAACCGGGCTTCGGACGAAAAATCTGCGCCAGTGCACTTTTGTGCGTATTGACCCAAGGATCGCAACGATGTAAATTTTTTGAGTCTACGACAAAAAATGTACGAGCTAGGGCCAAAAATGTAAAAAAAGTTAGTTTTTTGCGCTGTAGCGCCACCTTTAGGCCGATTGGGGCGGTTCTTTGCGCCTGAGTAGCGAGGGTGACTACTACCTTCTGACCAAGTTTCAGCTCTCTAGGCCTTACGGTTTGGGCTGCACGATCAGTTCTAGGGAAGAATAATAATAATAATAATAATAATAATAATAAATATAGCTGCAAGCAGCAATTACCGGGGTTCGAGCATTTAAGGCCTTTGAGGTGGTATGCAAATTTGTTCAGAATGAGGTGATATATCATACAGACAGAAGTGTAAGATCTAGTGTTTGTGTGAATAGATGAGCATTTTTTAACAATTTGAGGCCATTTACCATAGAAATCTTGTTTTTAAAGGCTTTTTAACTGTTATAGCTCCACCTATGCTCCGATCTCCATGAAACTTTGCATGCTTGTTAAGAATCATCTGACACATGATTGCTCCAATTTTCATAACGTTTTGAGTTTTTGTTTAGGTTTTATAGGCTTTTTGATATATGTGGCCACTCCCCTTTTGTAAATGACCCCGTTATAGCTAACCAAAGGACAAAATTCAACATGTTTTTGATAATTATTGATCTAGAGAGTCCAGAGAACATTACTGCAGTGGTTTGATCGAGATTGAGGGAAAAACCTAGGACTAGTTCGCAAAAGTAGGTTTTTCACATATTTGTGAATAATTAATGAACGGTTTGATTGACAGCAATGGTTCTTGAGGCAAAGTTGTTCATCATGAGGAGATCTATCAAATGATATGCATATTGTGTGGATGTGTGAAACACCACGTGATTACAGAGGCAAGAAATTCGTTAGCGCCAACTAGTGGCCGATTTCTTTTAAAGTTCTTACAGACCTTTAGGACCATGAGTCTAACATGCCCAGTGAGTTTTGTTCCGATCGGCCTCAGTTAACCTTGTCTAATAGGTGCTCAAAATTCATAGGTCGATGGCGGCCATGTTTTTTGAGAGACGCCTAATGTTCTCATAGACCCTTATGGCACATTGGACAGAGAGACACTGCATACCCATTTTTCAGAAGGTTGATTGACTGACGGCTTAATGCTATAGCCATTTTTTATATTTTTTCTCTATTATAGCGCTCCTATGGGTCAAGCTCCGCAATTTTTGGATTTGACCAAAGGCTGAGCTTTTACATAAGTGTTCTGAGTTTGGTGATGATATGTCATTCGGTTCCAAAGTTATAGCCTTTTTACTAAAAGTGGCCCCGCCTCTTTTGAACGTTTTGGCGCCCCTTTGCGACTGTGAGTCAAAAGTTTAACTTTTTTTCATAATTATTGATCTAGGGAGTCTGGAGAACTGTGCTGCAGTGGTTTGATCGAGATCGAGTGAATAACCTAGGACTAGTTCGCAAAAGTGGGTTTTTCACATATTTGTGAATATGTAATAAACGAATTGATTGACAGCAATGGTTCTTGAGGCAAAGTTGCTCAGCATGAGCAGATCTATCATATGGTATGAAGTTCTAGTGTTTCTGTGATTATATGAGCATGTTATAGCAATTTAAGGCAATTTACTTTTGAAATTTCGTGTTGTGGAAGCCTTTTTAACTGTCATAGCGCCACCTATGGTCCCATCTCCATGAAATTTTACATGCTTGTTAAGAGTCATCTGACACATGTTCTTCACCAACTTTTGTAAAGTTTTGAGTTTTGTTTAGGTTTGATAGGCTTTTGGGTATATGTGGCCACGCCCCTTTTGTAAATGACCCCGTTATGGCTAACCAAATGACAAAATTTCACATTTTTTTGATAATTATTGATCTAGAGAGTCCAGAGAATTGTGCTGCAGTGGTCTGATCAAGATTGAGCAAAAAACCTAGGACTAGTTCGCAAAAGTAGGTTTTTCACATAATTGTGAATAATTAATGAACGATTTGATTGACAGCAATAGTTCTTGAGGCAAAGTTGTTCATCATGAGGAGATCTATCAAATGATATGCATATTGTGTGGATGTGTGAAACACCACGTGTGTACAGAGGCAAAAAAACTTGTTAGCGACAACTATTGGCCGATTTGTTTCAAAATTCTTACAGACCTTTACGGCCATGAGTCGAACATGCCCAGTGAGTTTCGTTCCAATCGACCTCCGTTAACCTTGTCAAACAGGTGCTCAAACTTCATTGGCCAATGGCGGCCATGTTTTTTGAGATACGCCAATGTCCTCATAGACACTTGTGCCCCTTTGGTCCAAGAGACTGCATACCAATTTTCAAGTCAATCGGACTAACGGCGGTGTATTCATAGCCAATAATATGTTTTTTCAGTTTTATAGCGCCACCAAGTGGTCAAGCTCCGCAATTTTTTTGATTTGACCAAAGATTGCTTCTACATATGTGTACCAAGTTTGGTGAAGATATCTCTTTCCTTTCAAAAGTTATAGCCATTTTAGTAAAAGTGGCCCCGTCACTTTGGAACGTTTTGGTGGCCCTTTGTGACCGTGAGTGAAAAGTTCAACTTTTTTTTGATAATTATTGATATTCAGTGTCCAGAGAATATTTCTGCACTGGTTTGGTTCCGATTGGGTGAAAAACCTAGGACTAGTTCGCAAAAGTAGGTTTCGGATTCACGTCCATTTTTCGGGGTCAACCGTGCGTCGCAGCTCAAAAATTTCGCACTCCACTTTTGTTCGGGCTGACCCAAGGAACGCAACGATGTAAAGTTTTTGAGACTACGACAAACGGTTTACGAGCTTAGGCCAATAAACTGATAAATTTTAGTTTTTTGCGCTGTAGCGCCACCTTTAGGCCGATTAGGCTCAGTCTTTGTCAGAATGTCCCCACAGGGAGCTCTACCTTCTGGCCAAGTTTCAAGTCTCTAGGCCTTACGGTTTGGGCTGCCCATTCAGTTTTAGGGAAAAAAAAATTATCCTATCAATTACAAATAGATAATATAGCTGCAAGCAGCAATTACCGGGGTTCGAGCATTTAAGGCCTTTGAGGTGGTAAGCACATTTGTTCAGAATGAGACGATATATCATACAGATGTAAGCGTAAGATCTAGTGTTTGTGTGAATAGATGAGCATTTTTTAACAATTTGAGGCCATTTACCATAGAAATCTTGTTTTTAAAGCCTTTTTAACTGTTATAGCGGCACCTATTGTCCGATCTTCACGAAACTTTGCATGCTTGTTAAGAGACATCTGACACATGTTTTCTCCAACTTTTGTAAAGTTTTGAGTTTTTGTTTAGGTTTTATAGGCTTTTGGATATATGTGGCCACTCCCCTTTTCTAAATGACCCCGTTATAGCTACCCAAAGGACAAAATTCAACATGTTTTTGATAATTATTGATCTAGAGAGTCCAGAGAACATTACTGCAGTGGTTTGATCGAGATTGAGCAAAAAACCTAGGACTAGTTCGCAAAAGTAGGTTTTTCACATATTTGTGAATAATTAATGAACGGTTTGATTGACAGCAATGGTTCTTGAGGCAAAGTTGTTCATCATGAGGAGATCTATCAAGTGATATGCATATTGTGTGGATTTGTGAAACACCATGTGATTACAGAGCCATAAAACTCGTTAGCGCCAACTAGTGGCCGATTTTTTTCAAAATTCTTACAGACCTTTAGGGCCATGAGTCAAACATGCCCAGTGAGTTTCGTTCCGATCGACCTCCGTTAACGTTGTCTAATAGGTGCTCAAATTTCATTGATCGATGGCGGCCATGTTTTTTGAGATATGCAAATGTTCTCATAGACCCTTATGGCACATTGGACAGAGACACTGCATACCAATTTTCAGGTTGATTGGACTGACGGTTGCAAAGTTATAGCCATTTTTATGCTTTTTCTCTATTATAGCGCCACCAAGTGGTCAAGCTCCGCAATTTTTTTGATTTGACCAAAGGCTGAGCTTTTACATATGTGTTCCGAGTTTGGTGATGATATGTCATTCTGTTCCAAAGTTATAGCCATTTTACTAAAAGTGGCCCCGCCTCTTTTGAACGTTTTGGCGCCCCTTTGCGACCGTGAGTCAAAAGTTTAACTTTTTTTTGATAATTATTGATCTAGGGAGTCTGGAGAACTGTGCTGCAGTGGTTTGATCGAGATTGAGTGAATAACCTAGGACTAGTTCGCAAAAGTAGGTTTTTCACATATTTGTGAATATGTAATAAACGACTTGATTGACAGCAATGGTTCTTGAGGCAAAGTTGCTCAGCATGAGGAGATCTATCATATGGTATGAAGTTCTAGTGTTTCTGTGATTATATGAGCATGTTATAGCAATTTAAGGCAATTTACTTTTGAAATTTCGTGTTGTTGAAGCCTTTTTAACTGTCATAGCTCCACCTAAGGTCCGATCTCCATGAAATTTTACATGCTTGTTAAGAGTCATCTGACACATGTTTTCTCCAACTTTTGTAAAGTTTTGAGTTTTTGTTTAGGTTTGATAGGCTTTTGGGTATATGTGGCCACGCCCTTTTCTAAATGACCCCGTTATAGCTACCCAAAGGACAAAATTCCACATTTTTTTGATAATTATTGATCTAGAGAGTCTGGAGAACTGCGCTGCAGTGGTTTGATCGAGATTGAGCGAAAAACCTAGGACTAGTTCTCAAAAGTAGGTTTTTCACATATTTGTGAATAATTAGTGAACGGTTTGATTGACAGTAATGGTTCTTGAGGCAAAGTTGCTCAGCATGTGGAGATCTATCAAATGATATGCATATTGTGTGGATGTGTGAAACGGCACGCGAGTGAGGCATGTTACAGAGGCAAAAAACTCGTTAGCGCCAACTGGTGGCCGATTTGTTTCAAAATTCTTACAGACCTTTAGGGCCATGAGTCGAACATGCCCAGTGAGTTTCGTTCCGATTGACCTTTCTTAACCTTGTCTAATGGGTGCTCAAAATTCATTTGCCAATGGCGGCCATGTTTTTTGAGATATGCCAATGTCCTCATAGACCCTTATGGCACATTGGACAGAGACACTGCATACCAATTTTCAGGTTGATTAGACTGACCGTTGCGAAGTTATAGTCAATTTATGTTTTTTCAGGCTTATAGCGCCATCAAGTGGCAGAGCTGTGCAATTTTTTTTATTTGACCAAAGATTAAGCGTATACACATGTGTACCGAGTTTGGTGAAGATATCTCCTTTGGGTCATGAGTTATAGCCATTTTAGTAAAAATGGTCCTCCACCTGACAAACTTTTTGGGGCCCCTTCGCAACGATGAGTCAAAATTTCAACTTTTTTTTGATAATTATTGATATTCAGTGTCCAGAGAACATTTCTGCACTGGTTTGGTTCCGATCGGGCGAAAAACCTAGGACTAGTTAGCAAAAGTAGGTTTCGGACATTCGGCCATTTTGCGGAAAAACCGGGCTTCGTACGAAAAATCTGCGCCAGTGCACTTTTGTGCGTATTGACCCAAGGATCGCAGCGATGTAAAGTTTTTGAGTCTACGACAAAAAATGTACGAGCTAGGGCCAAAAATGTAAAAAAAGTTAGTTTTTTGCGCTGTAGCGCCACCTTTAGGCCGATTGGGGCCGTTCTTTGCGCCTGAGTAGCGAGGAGGACTACTACCTTCTGACCAAGTTTCAGCTCTCTAGGCCTTACGGTTTGGGCTGCACGATCAGTTCTAGGGAAGAATAATAATAATAATAATAATAATAATAATAAAATATAGCTGCAAGCAGCAATTACCGGGGTTCGAGCATTTAAGGCCTTTGAGGTGGTATGCAAATTTGTTCAGAATGAGGTGATATATCATACAGACAGAAGTGTAAGATCTAGTGTTTGTGTGAATAGATGAGCATTTTTAACAATTTGAGGCCATTTACCATAGAAATCTTGTTTTTAAAGCCTTTTTAACTGTTATAGCGCCACCTATGCTCCGATCTCCATGAAACTTTGCATGCTTGTTAAGAATCATCTGACACATGATTGCTCCAATTTTCATAACGTTTTGAGTTTTTGTTTAGGTTTTATAGGCTTTTGGATATATGTGGCCCCTCCCCTTTTGTAAATGACCCCGTTATAGCTAACCAAAGGACAAAATTCAACATGTTTTTGATAATTATTGATCTAGAGAGTCCAGAGAACATTACTGCAGTGGTTTGATCGAGATTGAGTGAAAAACCTAGGACTAGTTCGCAAAAGTAGGGTTTTCACATATTTGTGAATAATTAATGAACGGTTTGATTGACAGCAATGGTTCTTGAGGCAAAGTTGTTCATCATGAGGAGATCTATCAAGTGATATGCATATTGTGTGGATGGGTGAAACACCACGTGATTACAGAGGCAAGAAATTCGTTAGCGCCAACTAGTGGCCGATTTCTTTTAAAATTCTTACAGACCTTTAGGACCATGAGTCGAACATGCCCAGTGAGTTTTGTTCCGATCGGCCTCAGTTAACCTTGTCTAATAGGTGCTCAAAATTCATAGGTCGAGGGCGGCCATGTTTTTTGAGATACGCCAATGTTCTCATAGACCCTTATGGCACATTGGACAGAGACACTGCATACCAATTTTCAGGTTGATTGGACTGACGGTTGCGACGTTATAGCCATTTTTATATTTTTTCTCTATTATAGCGCCCCCAAGTGGTCAAGCTCCGCAATTTTTTGGATTTGACCAAAGGCTGAGCTTTTACATAAGTGTTCTGAGTTTGGTGATGATATGTCATGCTGTTCCAAAGTTATAGCCTTTTTACTAAAAGTGGCCCCGCCTCTTTTGAACGTTTTGGCGCCCCTTTGCGACTGTGAGTCAAAAGTTTAACTTTTTTTGATAATTATTGATCTAGGGAGTCTGGAGAACTGTGCTGCAGTGGTTTGATCGAGATCGAGTGAATAACCTAAGACTAGTTCGCAAAAGTGGGTTTTTCACATATTTGTGAAAATGTAATAAACGACTTGATTGACAGCAAAGGTTCTTGAGGCAAAGTTGCTCAGCATGAGGAGATCTATCATATGGTATGAAGTTCTAGTGTTTCTGTGATTATATGAGCATGTTATAGCAATTTAAGGCAATTTACTTTTGAAATTTTGTGTTGTTGAAGCCTTTTTAACTGTCATAGCGCCACCTATGGTCCGATCTTCATGAAATTTTACATGCTTGTTAAGAGTCATCTGACACATGTTTTCTCCAACTTTTGTAAAGTTTTGAGTTTTGGTTTAGGTTTGATAGGCTTTTGGGTATATGTGGCCCCGCCCCTTTTCTAAATGACCCCGTTATAGCTACCCAAAGGACAAAATTCCACATTTTTTTGATAATTATTGATCTAGAGAGTCTGGAGAACTGCGCTGCAGTGGTTTGATCGAGATTGAGCGAAAACCCTAGGACTAGTTCGCAAAAGTAGGTTTTTCACATATTTGTGAATAATTATTGAATGATTTGATTGACAGCAATGGTTCTTGAGGCAAAGTTGCTCAGCATGTGGAGATCTATCAAATGATATGCATATTGTGTGGATGTGTGAAACGCCAAGCGAGTGAGGCATGTTAGAGAGGCAAAAAAGTCGTTAGCGCCAACTAGTGGCCGATTTCTTTCAAAATTCTTACAGACCTTTAGGGCCATGAGTCGAACATGCCAAGTGAGTTTCGTTCCGATTGACCTTCGTTAACCTTGTCTAATGGGTGCTCAAACTTCATTGGCCGATGGCAGCCATGTTTTTTGAGATTCGCCAATGTCCTCATAGACCCTTATGGCACATTGGACAGAGACACTGCATACCAATTTTCAGGTCGATCGGACTAACGATTGCATAGTTATAGTCATTTTATTGGTTTTCAGGCTTTTAGCGCCACCAAGTGGCAGAGCTGTGCAATTTTTTTTATTTGACCAAAGATTGAGCTTGTACATAAGTGTGTCAAGTTTCGTAACGATATGCCATTTGGTTCCTGAGTTATAGCCATTTTAGTAGAAATGGTCCTCCACCTGACAAACTTTTTGGGGCCCCTTCGCAACGATGAGTCAAAATTTCAACTTTTTTTTGATAATTATTGATATTCAGTGTCCAGAGAACATTTCTGCACTGGTTTGGTTCCGAGCGGGCGAAAAACCTAGGACTAGTTCGCAAAAGTAGGTTTCGGACATTCGGCCATTTTGCGGAAAAACCGGGCTTCGTACGAAAAATCTGCGCCAGTGCACTTTTGTGCGTATTGACCCAAGGATTGCAAAGATGTAAATTTTTTGAGTCTACGACAAAAAATGTACGAGCTAGGGCCAAAAATGTAAAAAAAGTTAGTTTTTTGCGCTGTAGCGCCACCTTTAGGCCGATTGGGCCGGTTCTTTGCGCCTGAGTAGCGAGGAGGACTACTACCTTCTGACCAAGTTTCAGCTCTCTAGGCCTTACGGTTTTGGCTGCACGATCAGTTCTAGGGAAGAATAATAATAATAATAATAATAATAATAATAATAATAATAATAAAAAAAATCCTAACAATTACAATAGGGTTTCAGCGCTACGCGCTCGAACCCCTAAAAATCCTAACAATTACAATAGGGTTTCAGCGCTACGCGCTCGAACCCCTAAATATAGCTGCAAGCAGCAATTAACGGGGTTCGAGCATTTAAGGCCTTTGAGGTGGTATGCACATTTGTTCAGAATGAGACGATATATCATACAGATGTAAGTGTAAGATCTAGTGTTTGTGTGAATAAATGAGCATTTTTTAACAATTTGAGGCCATTTACCATAGAAATCTTGTTTTTAAAGCCTTTTTAACTGTTATTGCGCCACCTATGCTCTGATCTCCATGAAACTTTGCATGCTTGTTAAGAATCATCTGACACATGTTATCACCAATTTTCGTAAAGTTTTGAGTTTTCATTTTGGTTTTATAAGCTTTTGGGTATATGTGGCCACGCCTCTTTTGTAAATGGCCCCATTACAGATAACTAAAGGACAAAATTCAACATTTTTTTAATAATTATTGATCTAGAGAGTCCAGAGAACATTACTGCAGTGGTTTGATCGAGATTAAGCGAAAAACCTAGGACTAGTTCGCAAAAGTACGTTTTTAGCATATTTGTGAATATTTAATGAGTGATTTGATTGACAGCAATGGTTCTTGAGGCAAAGTTGTTCATCATGAGGAGATCTATCAAATGATATGCATATTTTGTAGATGTGTGAAACGCCACGCGTTTACAGATCCAAAAAAGTCGTTAGCGCCAACTAGTGGCCGATTTCTTTCAAAATTCTTACAGACCTTTAGGGCCATGAGTCGAACATGCCCACCGAGTTTCGTTCCAATCGACCTCCGTTAACCTTGTCAAATAGGTGCTCAAACTTCATTGGCCAATGGCGGCCATATTTTTTGAGATACGCCAATGTCCTCATAGACACTTGTGCCCCTTTGGTCCAAGAGACTGCATACCAATTTTCAAGACAATAGGACTAACGGCGGGGTATTTATAGCCAATAATAGGTTTTTTCAGTTTCATAGCGCCACCAAGTGGTCAAGCTCCGCAATTTTTTTGATTTGACCAAAGATTAAGCTTATACATATGTGTACCAAGTTTGGTGAAGATATCTCATTCCTTTCAAAAGTTATAGCCATTTTAGTAAAAGTGTCCCTGTCACTTTGGAACGTTTTGGTGGCCCTTTGTGACCGTGAGTGAAAAGTTCAACTTTTTTTTGATAATTATTGATATTCAGTGTCCAGAGAATATTTCTGCACTGGTTTGGTTCCAGTTGGGTGAAAAACCTAGGACTAGTTCGCAAAAGTAGGTTTCGGATTCACGTCCATTTTTCGGGGTCAACCGTGCGTCGCAGCTCAAAAATTCGGCACTCCACTTTTGTTCGGGGTGACCCAAGGAACGCAACGATGTAAAGTTTTTGAATCTACGACAAACGGTTTACGAGCTTAGGCCAATAAACTGATAAATTTTAGTTTTTTGCGCTATAGCGCCACCTTTAGGCCGATTAGGCTCAGTCTTTGTCAGAATGTCCCCACAGGGAGCTCTACCTTCTGGCCAAGTTTCAAGTCTCTAGGCCTTACGGTTTGGGCTGCCCATTCAGTTTTAGGGGAAAAAAAAAATTATCCTATCAATTACAAATAGATAATATAGCTGCAAGCAGCAATTACCGGGGTTCGAGCATTTAAGGCCTTTGAGGTGGTATGCAAATTTGTTCAGAATGAGGTGATATATCATACAGATGTAAGTGTAAGATCTAGTGTTTTTGTGAATAGATGAGCATTTTTTAACAATTTGAGGCCATTTACCATAGAAATCTTGTTTTTAAAGGCTTTTTAACTGTTATAGCGCCACCTATGCTCCGATCTCCATGAAACTTTGCATGCTTGTTAAGACTCATCTGACACATGATTGCTCCAATTTTCATAACGTTTTGAGTTTTTGTTTAGGTTTTATAGGCTTTTGGATATATGTGGCCACTCCCCTTTTGTAAATGACCCCGTTATAGCTAACCAAAGGACAAAATTCAACATGTTTTTGATAAGTATTGATCTAGAGAGTCCAGAGAACATTACTGCAGTGGTTTGATCGAGATTGAGTGAAAAACCTAGGACTAGTTCGCAAAAGTAGGTTTTTCACATATTTGTGAATAATTAATGAACGGTTTGATTGACAGCAATGGTTCTTGAGGCAAAGTTGTTCATCATGAGGAGATCTATCAAGTGATATGCATATTGTGTGGATGTGTGAAACACCACGTGATTACAGAGGCAAGAAATTCGTTAGCGCCAACTAGTGGCCGATTTCTTTTAAAATTCTTACAGACCTTTAGGACCATGAGTCGAACATGCCCAGTGAGTTTTGTTCGGATCGGCCTCAGTTAACCTTGTCTAATAGGTGCTCAAAATTCATAGGTCGATGGCGGCCATGTTTTTTGAGATACGCCAATGTTCTCATAGACCCTTATGGCACATTGGACAGAGACACTGCATACCATTTTTCAGGTTGATTGGACTGACGGTTGCGACGTTATAGCCATTTTTATATTTTCTCTCTATTATAGCGCCCCCAAGTGGTCAAGCTCCGCAATTTTTTGGATTTGACCAAAGGCTGAGCTTTTACATAAGTGTTCTGAGTTTGGTGATGATATGTCATTCTGTTCCAAAGTTATAGCCTTTTTACTAAAAGTGGCCCCGCCTCTTTTGAACGTTTTGGCGCCCCTTTGCGATTGTGAGTCAAAAGTTTAACTTTTTTTTCATAATTATTGATCTAGGGAGCCTGGAGAACTGTGCTGCAGTGGTTTGATCGAGATCGAGTGAATAACCTAATACTAGTTCGCAAAAGTAGGTTTTTCACATATTTGTGAATATGTAATAAACGACTTGATTGACAACAAAGGTTCTTGAGGCAAAGTTGCTCAGCATGAGGAGATCTATCATATGGTATGAAGTTCTAGTGTTTCTGTGATTATATGAGCATGTTATAGCAATTTAAGGCAATTTACTTTTGAAATTTCATGTTGTTGAAGCCTTTTTAACTGTCATAGCGCCACCTATGGTCCGATCTTCATGAAATTTTACATGCTTGTTAAGAGTCATCTGACACATGTTTTCTCCAACTTTTGTAAAGTTTTGAGTTTTGGTTTAGGTTTGATAGGCTTTTGGGTATATGTGGCCCCGCCCCTTTTCTAAATGACCCCGTTATAGCTACCCAAAGGACAAAATTCCACATTTTTTTGATAATTATTGATCTAGAGAGTCTGGAGAACTGCGCTGCAGTGGTTTGATCGAGATTGAGCGAAAACCCTAGGACTAGTTCGCAAAAGTAGGTTTTTCACATATTTGTGAATAATTATTGAATGATTTGATTGACAGCAATGGTTCTTGAGGCAAAGTTGCTCAGCATGTGGAGATCTATCAAATGATATGCATATTGTGTGGATGTGTGAAACGCCACGCGAGTGAGGCATGTTAGAGAGGCAAAAAAGTCGTTAGCGCCAACTAGTGGGCGATTTCTTTCAAAATTCTTACAGACCTTTAGGGCCATGAGTCGAACATGCCCAGTGAGTTTCGTTCCGATTGACCTTCGTTAACCTTGTCTAATGGGTGCTCAAACTTCATTGGCCGATGGCAGCCATGTTTTTTGAGATACGCAAATGTCCTCATAGACCCTTATGGCACATTGGACAGAGACACTGCATACCAATTTTCAGGTCGATCGGACTAACGATTGCATAGTTATAGTCATTTTATTGTTTTTCAGGCTTTTAGCGCCACCAAGTGGCAGAGCTGTTCAATTTTTTTTATTTGACCAAAGATTGAGCTTGTACATAAGTGTGTCAAGTTTCGTAACGATATGCCATTTGGTTCCTGAGTTATAGCCATTTTAGTAAAAATGGTCCTCCACCTGACAAACTTTTTGGGGCCCCTTCGCAACGATGAGTCAAAATTTCAACTTTTTTTTGATAATTATTGATATTCGGTGTCCAGAGAACATTTCTGCACTGGTTTGGTTCCGATCGGGCGAAAAACCTAGGACTAGTTCGCAAAAGTAGGTTTTGGACATTCGGCCATTTTGCGGAAAAACCGGGCTTCGTACGAAAAATCTGCGCCAGTGCACTTTTGTGCGTATTGACCCAAGGATTGCAACGATGTAAATTTTTTGAGTCTACGACAAAAAATGTACGAGATAGGGCCAAAAATGTAAAAAAAGTTAGTTTTTTGCGCTGTAGCGCCACCTTTAGGCCGATTGGGGCGGTTCTTTGCGCCTGAGTAGCGAGGGGGACTACTACCTTCTGACCAAGTTTCAGCTCTCTAGGCCTTACGGTTTGGGCTGCACGATCAGTTCTAGGGAAGAATAATAATAATAATAATAATAATAATAATAAAAAAAATCCTAACAATTACAATAGGGTTTCAGCGCTACGCGCTCGAACCCCTAAATATAGCTGCAAGCAGCAATTATCGGGGTTCGAGCATTTTAAGGTCTTTAAGGTGGTATGCTTAGGGTCTAGGCCAACCTGGATTCATGGCTGACAGTAAAACACATCAAAAATGGACAATATGCTCACAGAAATACACACACAGAAACGAAAAGTTTAAACTAATATATTAATACTGAATAAATATGTTTACACACACAGAGACATACATGCATACACATTTTCTTGTACAGATATTTGAAATAAATGATATGGGCCAACACTTTTACTTGCAAGTATTCTCTTTGTAACAGTTTGTGTCTTTTTCATATTTCACTGTAATCATAATGTGGCATAATTGTAAAAAACTGATATGTCTGTATGAACAAAATTTTAAGCTTTGCCTAAATGTGATTTTAAATGTTATAACAGTGATTTTATAAGTGTTAATCGATCATCAAACCTATTAAAAACAGTTCTGTTCAGCTGAATAAGCCCATTAGTGGTATTCTACTGACATCTAGTGCTTATTATTGCAATTTCATGCAATGTCTCATACAAACACTGAGATTTTAAACATCATAACTATTATAGTGTTATTTTTGCCCAGTCTCTCTTGAATTTTGCATATTTGTTTAGAATGAGATTATTTGTCATTTTTGTCACAGTTTTGAGACGTTGCAAGCTTTCTTTTAAAAATGTTAGGCTTTTGGGTACAGTAGATTTAAAGAACATATTTAAAGAACAGTTGGATTGACAGCAATGGTCTTAGACAAAAATTGTTGAGAATGAGGAGATCTATCATATGGTATGAAGATCTAGTGTTTGTGTGAAAAAATGAGCATTTGTTAGCAATTCGAGGCCAATTACAATAGAAATGTTGTGTTTTTGAAGCCTTTTTAACTGTTATAGCGCCACCTATGATCAGATGCTATGGTTGCTATGGTTTTAGGATGTAGTCCAACCCAAAATATATGGCTAACACTACAGCACATCTATGATGGACAATACAATCACAAACACAGAATATGAAATAGTTAAACTATTATATTAAAGTTCATTAAGCATTATTACGCACACACACACACACACACATTTTGTTGCACATAAGAGATTTAGGTCATAAATAGTAGGTGACAAAATGCTTACTGTAAGTCTTATGTTTTTAAGAGTTTATATATCATTTTCAGGTTTCACTGTAATCATAATCTTGCATAATTGTCAAATGTAATACATCTGTATAAATGAAGTGGTAAAGTTTTACTAAATGTGATTTGAAATGATATAACATTGATTTAGTATCGTCTTTGTATGAAATTAAAGCTTGAAACCATGAAAATGCACTGTTCTAGTCATTTCAGTGACCCATTAGTGGTCTTCTACTGCCATCTAGTGGTTATAGTTGCAATTTCACGTTTTAAAGAGAGATCCATTACTTTTAAGCTTTATAACTGTTACATGGCCTTTTTGCCTAATGTCTATGAAATGTATGTTTGTTTAAAATCGTATGATGATGATTTTACTTAGGTTTGTGAAATTTTGTTTTCTTTTAGGTTTTATAGACTTTTGGGTACAGTAGCTCATGATCATCTTATTATGTGGCCACATCCATGATGGAGAATACACTCACAAACAGAAATTAAATAGTTAAACTGTTACATTAATGTTCATTAAGCATTACTGCACACATTTTGTTGCACATAAGAGATTTGTGTATTAAATGGTAGGTGACAAAATGTTTAGTGCAAGTCTTTTTAAGATTTTATATATAATTTTCAGGTTTCACTGTAATCATAATCTTGTATTATTGTCAAATATTATATATGTGTTTAAATGAAGTGTTAAACTTTGACTAAATGTGATTTGAAATGTTATAACAGTGATTTAGTCTTTGCATGAATTGAAATAAATGGAAAATCTGTGAATAGCACTGTTCATTTCAATGAGCCATTAGTGATCTTCTACTGCCATCTAGTGGTTATAGTTGTAATTTCATGACATTTTAAAGAGCGATGCATAGTTTTTGAGCTTTATAACTGTTACATTGCCTTTTTTTTGCCTGATGTCTTTAAAATGCAGGCTGGTTTAGAATCATATGATGATGATTTGACTTAGGTTTGTGAAATTTTCTTTTCTTTTAGGTTTTATAGACTCGGGTACAGTAGATCATGATCTTATTATTAAGTGGCTATCTAAATGGTAGGGATGTGACGAGACCAGTCGGATTTCGCTAGATCTCGTGACAGTATCCTCCCACAACATTTTGCCGTGTTTACATTAGAGCTGCACTATTAATCCTTAAAATATTGAGGTGTCGATTCAAACACCCAAGCGATCTTATTCCTAAATGACAACACGTTATCTTTGTCTATTAGGACTGTTTCCCATCGCCAGTGTCAGTGGAGCGTGAAAAGCAGGTTTTGTCGCTGCCATGTTAATGAATCAGAAGATCGGAGTAAATGTGAACGCAGAAAGAGCAACACAAACAGTCTTTTCAACCACATTATAATGATTATTTCTGTGTTACAGATATTTAAATAATAGAAGTACTGGGATAAAAGTTTATAGTTTGGGCATAAACACTTATTGTCTACAGTAGCGATAAAAACGAAAGTATTTTAACACGTGTATCTATTGTCACGCTTCTCCTCTTCCGCCAGGAGGTGGCGACAACTGCCCGTTTAAAAAAAAAGGTATGTCATTAAATCATTCATTCAGGAAATTTCAATAGTCAAACAAGTCTTAATGAAGTGAGACACTGTCTCCTTTATTGAATGTTTTTTTTTTTTTTTTTTT